>PVJN01010626.1:0-55056 GCA_004026805.1 Lasiurus borealis | reverse complement strand
TAACTGCTGTTCGACAACCAAGCAAGTGTAACTACGATGTCATTTTTATGGAGCCAGATTTGCTCATAAGGGTACTTTGATAATGCTAATGTAGGAATGAAGTAACTCAAAGTGTGGTGCCAAACTTACTATTACTTTAAATCCTTTAGACATTAAACCATGCCATTCTGAGGTTCTTATTGGTAGTAGAAGCTTTTGATATGCACTCAGTGAAAGTCTTTGGAATGTAATAAGTAAACATTATCTGCTTGAACTACTTTGGGAACTAAGAACCCCAGTTATTGCATATAAGAGCATAGGATTAAATTGGAAGACTGAGCTCAAATCTTCAGTGTACTCATTTATTACTCTGATCCTGGGCAAAGTACTTAACCTCTCTGAAATTACCACATATGTATGCTGCCTGCTAGCATATTTACAATGCTAGGATTAAAGAAGATACTTCCTATGAAAATGATTAACTTTGTGCCTGGCTCATAGTAATGGCCTTTCTAATCTTTCATAAAGGCATGCTCTCCTGATTCTTTCCATCATTAGTAGTAGGGAAAGGACCCTTGCCTCTCAGTAAGCTTTCTACTTGAATGAAGATCAATTACATAAAAATGTTTTAAAAACATGTAAAAATACATATGCAATACTTTCAACAATAAGTAATTTAAAAAAAGAAATCAAATAAATGCAAATTAAAACACAAAATATACATAAGTAGGGAGGAAAATTGTTAAACTTTAATAGGAAGAATAGGAATTAATCATCACTGTATTAAGAAGCTGGAGAAACTATGGGAAGGAGAGGAAGGATCTAAATTTAATTCCCAAGGTGGAATTATTATGTCAAAAGAGGATGCTGGGGGCAAACATTTCAGTCAGGTCTTAGGGAGAAGTAATTGCTAGAAGTAACAAAGTAACTTGGAGTGGCAAAATTGCACAAGAGAGTGAACATTTATTATTTAAGAGTTGGGTTTTTCTGTACTACTTTTAGTTCTTTTGCTAATCATTGCATTTTTTGTATGTGTCCCAACTATGTTGCTGAAGAAAAGGTATTATAATCTGTTTAGAATAAGTCATTGCAATTCCCAGAGTGTGGAGATAAGATTTTTTAGTCAAACTACAGGGAATGGGCGGTGTTCCAATGTCTATAGCAAAAATGGTTTGCAGATAATATATTTAATAGTGAGTTGATGACAGCCCAACTGAATTAGAATTCTTGCAAGGAATCACAAAATTTGGTGGATAGAAGGTCAAAGTGAGATCAAAGTAAGATAAAAATATTTTTATATTCCTCATTATTTTCTTCACTTGAACACCTCTCATTTTTAATTGCACATCTGCTCGAATTTTACCTTGTGAAAATTAGCTAAAACATATATTCTGGGATTTTGTGGAAAATGTGTTGTATAGGAAACAAGGAGAGAAATCATTTCAATATAATTGTGTCTCTGTAGTTCTGGGTTATTGTGTTATTTCACAAATGAAAAAGAATGAAGTAAGAGAAAAAGAGAAAAAAAGAAAGGACAACCCAAATGGCGTCTCTCTTTTGAACTATGAATCCTCTCATCCCAGTTTCTAGTGATGTGAGTTATTGCTGGTGCCCAACTTTATCATTGTAATTATGTAGCAACAAGGTTTTATGACACACTCAGTGGAAAGAGCAGGATCTACTGAGTTAATGCCAAGAGGCAAGCAGACTTGTGTGTAATAATAAATCTTAAAGGTTGGTGAGCTTATTTTCAGGGATGGGCTCTTTCTAAATGCTGGCATCCCTGATTAATAGCTGGTGAGCAGCAGTAATTAAACATTTGGCTTTGATTTTCTGGGTTGTAATAAACTTGAAACTTTTGCTTTAACTTGTTGAAGGGATTTTCATATTTCTCTTCAAAGTAGAATTCTGTGAACTTCCATTTATCTAGAACTGTAGAATTGGGAGGAAATTATAGGTTCTCATAACATTGACATTTGATGGGAAATAACTGAACCAATAATGAGAGGGATTAGCCCTTGAACAGGAGGCGATAGTTCCTCAATACCTGGGAGAAAGAGGACTCAGTACCAGCTCCAGCCAAAGATAGATTTGAATTGCTGATCTTTTATGTGGATCATTTAATCAGTGTTGGGTTTTTTTAGTTATTTGTAAATATATTAAACTATGATAGTTGTACAGAATTGTGACTGAAAATAATGAGTTTCACGTTCCCATTTTCATAGGTTATATTTTAATTCACAGAGTAATTTGGGGTAAAGATATAAATGTTACCTTTTTAGCTTGTAATACTTCCTTAAAAACAATTCATTAAAAATAATTAAAAAGAAAACAAATATAATAAACATTTTTACTCATGTAAACTATTTCAAAAAATAGATTTATGCAAACCTATTTAAATATTTAATTCATCATACAAATATGAATTGGTGTTGTTAGGAAAATTGATGCCTGACAAGTTTCTATTGAGAGTGAGTTGGCAGCAAACCTAACATGAAATATTGAATGGAACAGGCTTATCAATTCAGGATATAGCATAAATTAATTATATGATGGGTACTTTGTCCACCAGCTATAATCAGCTTAATATAAGTTCCATAAAATTTTAAAAGAACAATAAATATTTAATTATAATTAGCAAAGAGTCTATGAAAAATCTACTTTTCTGGTATAGAAAAACTATAGAAGGTCATTTAATGTTGAAATCACATTTTCCTTGTATTAAGAATGGTTTGTTGATAAATGCATTCAGATTTTTGGTAAACATGGTGTTACAGATTTGGCACATTTAGCAGATGTCACAATAAAATATCTTGGGCATCTGTAAACACTTATAAAATATTTTTATAAGTAAAGAGTTATTCATTGTTCTCCATCTCTCTGGTAAAACACAAGAACATAGAACATTATTTCATGGCCAAATTTAACACATGAAGGTAAATGGTATATTTCTCTCACAGTTATAGTATGACCTGATGGCTGCACCAAAGAGCATGTACAAAAAAGAGGATTTGTGTTATATCACCTTGAGAATATCAGTGCTAAATAACTTTCCCTCAAGTCATAAATACATTTTATTTAGATTGAATTTGTAATTATTTGCATTTTCAGATTAAATTATCTTAGTTGACTAATACCACTTATAACCTGATATTTTACTTGCTTGAAATTCCCCTATATCTAGTAACTAGGAATACTTAAGCCTAAGCATTTGAAATTTTATTATAAAACTTATGTGCATCCAAAATGTATTGTTCATAATAGTACAAACTTTGCAAATTCTCCAGATTAAAGTTAGGGCTTCAACAAAATTCTGTTCATCTTGACACTTGTTTATTTTTACTTCATCATCACCACATTATCCTTATAGCTCTTGGGGCAAAATTTTATTTCATTAGGAGTTGTTAATAAAGCTTTTCTTTAATTCTCAATATGTCCTCAGGGATCCAGTATTTTTTATTTCAAAGATCTAAAAGATAATCTAAACTTAAAAAATATTTTCCAAAAAAATTGAAAATGTCTCTAGATTTTTCCTGGTTTGCAACTGGCAATCTACTTTCTCAGCTGTTTTTTTTTTCCTATATATATATAATATCTTTTCATTTCTTGATATAAGTATTTATTTGTAAAAAATGTAAACTTAATATTTTATTATTCAATACAATATAAATCCATACATGCACACATACAATGTACTTTTTAAAATATATTATACTTTGGAAATTATTTGTTTTACATTTATGCACAGTATTTATGCCATCAATTTTTATTTATGCAAGAGTCAATAATTATCTTTTTATACTTCGATAATTGTTATAGATTATAAGAATTGATTTTAATCCATATCTGAATTGTTAGAGCTGAAAGATGGAGGGGGGAGAATGACTAAGGTTGGACAAAGAAATTGATTTTCCATACACACATATACAAACATGTGACATACTCACATATACCTTTGAGCATATCTGGCTGAATACCTCTGTATTTATATATTTTTAGACATTTCTGTAATTAAAAATTCCTTAAAGTAGTTTATTTTCCGCTAACCTAGGCACATAAAATATATGGGTCAAGGTCTATATAAAAATATAAATGACCCATGCTTTATTTCTTTTTCAAATACTCACACTTTTGTATTTATTAGTCAAGATAGCAATTGTTTGCCTTTGTGTGGGAGAGAGAGAGAGAGAGAGAGAGAGAGAGAGAGAGAGAGAGAGAGAGAGAAAGCATATGGATAACTATAGACTAAAAACAAAACAAAACAAAAAACCTTTTAGTTTTCTAATAGGTAGATTTAAATCTATCTTAAAATATAAAAATTTGCACCACTATGAAGATTTTCATACATATGGATAGAAATTCTTATTTTTGTTATTTTACTGGCATTTCCTTCTTCCCGCCTTTTTTTTCTCATTTCTCTCACTCTCTCTGGGATTAAACTCTAGTAAAGGTTTAAGGCTTAGGCTTTGTTTTCTGGTGAACTCAGATGAAAAATGGTATCAGGAATGGTCCTGGAAGACAAAACTCATGGGTCTATTGACAATAAGATTCATTTGCTGATGGTACATAATTGACATATCATGGCATGTAGCAGCAATTACTAGGGATTTAATCTGCAGTTAAATAGGATAAGGTTCAGATAGAAGGTAATCTAGCTAATCTAATCTAAAGTGCTGCATTTTACCACAGCAGTTGCTCTTTATTGGTTTGAGTCAAAGAAAATTGTAAGAATTGCAGAGCGGGCTGGCTTTTGCTAATAGCCTTGAAATCTGTGATAGAAGAAAATAATAGACAAAAGAAAACTAAATGCCTACCAAAGCCCCGAGGATCTCTACTGCAGTTTTTCAGAAACCCTCTTGTTCTGTAAACAGAACAGAGACTGCATTAAATGTATAGCCCAAACAGGTCTCCATTGTCAAAATCAGGGTGCTTAAAGGAAAAGACAGGGATTCTCAAGACTTATCATGAGGCTGTTTGATTGGGCAAGAATGAGATTGTTGAATCTTTAGATGTCCCATAAACCCTTTGGGCTGGTAGAAGCAAGCCCTTTTCCTCTTGCTTCTTTTAAGAAGCAGATTCTTTACACCCAGAAACCATGAAATAGTCTCACCTGAGGCAGGTCCTTCACAAGATGATGCTTGTTCTCTTCAATTTGCCCCCATCACGTCTCATTGTTTTCGAGCCAATAACTGGGGTCATATTTCTCAGCACAGTCATACATCAATTGTTGTATTAAGTCTATTTGCTTGTGAAAATTTAGTATCTGGCTAACATATACCATCGCAGACTGGGGGCACACATGTAAAAATGGAAATGAGGGTTTTCACAAAGAGAATCTGTATATATAAAAGCATAAGTGACCATTAGGAGAAAATGATAGGAAAGACTGAACAATTGGTTGCTATGACACACACTGACCACCAGGGAGCAGAGACTCAATGCAGGAGCTGCCCCAGCCCTCAAGCCCTGATCACAGATGGGGCCTACTGGCCAACCTCCTGGTCTCTCCAACCCACTGGCAGGCTTTGATCACCTGATCAGGGCCAGGCCCTGGGCAGGAAGAGGGAACCGGGGGTGGATGGCAACAGATACAGCCCCTTTTTCAGGGGGGCCGAGGGCCAGATCCCTCCTCGGGGTCAGCAGCCAACCTCCCGGGTCCCTCTCCCTGACCCTCCCCCTAGCAGTAGGCCCCTATTGGCCCACCACCCACCTGCTGCAGTGGCGACTGGCCCCTCCCTCCAGCAGGCAAGTCCCAATTTCCTGATCAGGGCCTGCTGGACAATCTCCCAGTCCTTCCCCTGTCCAGAAGACTCTGATGGCCCAATCGGGTTCAGGCCCCAAGCTAGGATGTGAACTAGGGGTGGATGGGGGTGGATGCAGTGGTGAAGGAAGGAGGCAGGGTGGAGGTAGGGAGGAGGGGAATCTAGGAACCATGCCTTGGTGGTACTTGGGCAGTGGGGGAAGGAGGAAGCAGGGAGACTGGGAACCTGATGGACCCTGATCACCAGCCAGACCTAGGGACCCCACCCATGTATGAATTTTGTGCACTGGACCTCTAGTACATAATATAAAGCTGGACAGTGAAGAATTTATTGACACTATAGAATTAACCCAAACTTGGGATTCAACATTCTGACAAAGACTCCAAGAGTCATAGTAATTTGCTGATTAGAATCCTAAATCTAGGACATGGTCATGCCCTACAATATACAGGATTGGGCAAAAGTAGGTTTACAGCTATTAGCATGGAAAGTACAATAATTAATAAATAAAAATACAAGAATAAGTTCTGCTTTATATACTCACAACTGTAAACTTATATTTGCCACACTCTGAAGTACGTTTAATTTTCAAAATTCAAAGCTGCCTACCAAATCATTGTGAATCTTTCTTAGTAGTAAAAGGTACAAAGTGAGACAATTGTCTTTTGCTCTAGAGAGAATATCCCAGCATGTCTCCAGACACTGGACCCTACATACAATCTTCTTTCATGTGTCAGGCCCCTGGACCTTTTTGAGGCTTATATCCTTCTCACTGACACAGAACTGTTTTGTTAGGTTATGTGAAGTAGTTTCTACTTCCTTCTTGCCAGATCCAATTTGTTTGATGTCATAAATATAATGGACCAGCTAACATTCTATAGAATGTCAAGATGATCTTATTCCTATAACTATATTTTTATAAAAACAGGAGAGATAAAAGAGCTCTAGGGAAATACACTGATTCTGAACTCCTATGACTTCTGTATGAATACAAATTGCTTTTTTTCTTCTCTTGTTTGGAATAAGGAAGAAACCATTTGCCACCAGGTCAACAGCCACATACCAAAAGGCAGAGGCTGCAGATCTGGTCTAGTAAGAACATGGTTAGCATGGAAGATGTGATTGGGAGTACTACTTGGTGAAGTTTATATTAGACAACTATTATTTGCTATATTCCATTATTTTTAAGAGTCAGAGAGGTGAATTAAATGAGATGATGGGAAATATTATCCCTGGATTTAATAAGGGTTTTATAGCAGCTCTAATGTCTGCATCACTGACTCTCCTAATATGCTTTATTTTCTCTAATTCACTATGTTAGCCAAGGCAAACTAGATAGGGTCAGAAGTTTCAGAAGCTCTTGCTTGATCTTTCCTCTATAATGATCCCTTACCAATCAGAGAGGCAATATGAAAGTTGTGCCCAGCTATAATACTTATTTATTTTGATTGTATTCTCAAGGGACCAGGTAAATAGACCCAGGGTGGAATGGCTATAAATAATCACAGATTGAAACCAGTGTAAATACCCACAGAGTGGGACTACTATACATAGACTGGATCCAAACTACATTTATGATCTGATCTCCATCAATCTCCCATCTAATTAGAAGAACTTGATGGAATGTTAGATCCCCTATATGGCTAGTCTCACCTCCCCTGTGCAAATAACCAGAGTTAGGAGGAGGATTGGTGAAGTCTTGACTGTATATACAGAAGACCTATCCTTGAGTAAGTAACTGGGCTGGTACCCACTGTTGTATTTGTGAAATGTGTGCCCTTAGAAAAGAAGTATCTGTAATAAATGAATAGTAACAGAACGAAAGACGTGCATAGAGCAGTTGTGGGGGTTAATTTAATGTGCCAACTTGACTTGACCAACGTTTGGTCAAAATTGTTTTGGATGAAATTAACATTTGAATTAGTAAACTGAATAAAGTTTGATTGCTGTCCTTCATGCAGCTGGGCTCTATCCAATTACTTGAAGGTCTAAATAAAACAAAAAGGCTAAACCTCTTTTGAGAAAGAGGGAATTTTCTCCTGCCTGACTGCTTTAATCTAGGAAATTGTTTTACTTTCTGCCATGAACTCAAACTGAAACATTGAAGCAACATCATCCTCTCAGTTGGTTAAGAGAAATATTGCATAATTGGTATTTATGGTTCCTCTTTTTCCCTTGCTCCCATATCTAGTTCATCAGAAAGTCTGGTTGACTCCATTTGCCTATATAGATTTTGAATATATCTACTTGTGTTTTAGTATCTTTTTAAGTTCAAGCTACTTTCATCTCTGACCTAAATTTCCATAGCAGTCTGCTCTTAGTTGCTCCCATTTCTATTCTACATGTGTGTGTGTGTGTGTGTGTGTGTGTGTGTGTATAATAAAAGTTTAATATGCTAATTAGACTGGACATCCTTCCCAATAAAGCCTGGGTTGCAAGGGAAGCCCAGGCGAGTGCTAGAGGGAAGCTGGTGCCAGCATCCAGGGGAAAACATGCTACTCTTGCACAAATTTTGTGCACTGGGCCTCTAGAATGTACGTGTGTGTGTGTGTGTGTGTGTGTGTGTGTGTATACACACACATATACATATATGCATATATACACACAGATATACAGATATATGTATGTATATTACATAAATAAATCCACTTTCCATTCAGCAGTCAAAAAATTCTTCTAAAAATATAAATTATTTCATGTCATTCTCCTTCACAAAATTCACAGTGCTTTTCTATCACATGTGAAATGCAATTTATATCTTTTACCTGGTTTTCCAAGCTCTTCATGGTTGGATAGCTCATGCCCTGTCTCAGTTTCCCTCCCTATGACACTTGTCCTCAGCCACAGTGTTTTCTATCTGTTCGTTGACCATGCCAAACATACTCTTGCCTGAGGGCCTTTTGCTCCTTACTCTTTCATGATTTCTCACCATGCAAATATCTGCTTCAGTGTCTCCATGTTAATGCAGACTTTCTTGACGATGCAATATACCCAGTAAAATAGCTATCCAGGCACTTGCTATGAATATTTAGAGAGAAAGTATCAAAATGTTAACTAAGGCCTTACTGCCAAAGGATGTGGTCAGAGTTGTGTAGGTGAAGACTAGGGCAGGACTGTTCAGTGGAGCACAGATTAAAAAAAAGAAGTCAACAGCAGTTAGTTTATTGAAAAGAACAAAAAAATGCTTATTGTCTCCAGAGACCTGTAAACAACAACTAGGTTAAAAAAGGGAAGACATACAGTAAACAAATGTGAGCCTCAGGGAGGAGGGGCAGATATCATACCTGGATTGTGTAAGTATTGTTATCAGAATAAACATTTCAACAAAAATTGCAGTGTTCTTGGATAAAGAAGTGTCATAGCATGGTAAGAAGCTAGGAAAATTCCTGGAGAAGTTGGATAGGGAAAGTAAGAGAGATAATTAAACAGCAGTTTTCAGTCACCTAGTAAATACTATCTTCCCTAAAAAAGCACACAAGAATAAACGATTTGTACTTCTCTTCCCCAAACAGAGGGTAAATAGCTTAAATCACCTTCTCTGGGAGACACAAAAATCCAATTAAGTGCCATTTGCCAACCTCACTGAAGGACAGACCAATTAAGAAAATAAATATCATTTTGTACATCAGCATAAAGCTGATGAATATTTCCCACTAAGACCTCTCCTAAATGCCCAGCCTTTAAAATCCCTGAAAACAAAGGTCCCAGTAGCTCTCCCTCCATGAAGCATGCCCCTGCCATTCTTCTCCCCCTTATCTTCCCCCACAGGTACATGTGCCCTATACTCTAGGGGACCACATAGACTTACAACCAGGGAGGAATGGTCCTTGTTTCACTGTCCTAAGGGTGTTTTTGTTGTGATTAATAAATTCTTGCTTACTTTGTCTCTTGATTAAAATCTTTCCTTCAAGAAGACAAGAACTGCCCTGTAGGTGCGGGTTGGTGACTGAGCATAGACCTATGAACTAGGAGATCATGGTTCAATTTCAGGTCAGGGCCCATGTCTGGGTTGCAGGCTCCATCCCCAAGTAGGGAGTGTGCAGTAGTGTTCTTTCTCATCATTGATGTTTCTATCTCTCCCTCTCTCTTCCCTTCTGAAATTTATAAAAAATATATTTATAAAAATAATCCTTAAACAACAACCAAATTGATAGGAACCAAAGTCTCATTGTCTCATTGGTAACACAGGACTTTTAGTTCTGTACTTATCTAAACACTACCTTGGCTAGAAAGATAAGTTGGTTTTAAAAAAAGGATGTTATAGACATTATTAATAAATGATTTTAAGCCAATTTTAAGTTTTTCTTAAATATCAGTTGAACTATTTTATACTACTCAAACTAATATTACCCACATGGTCTAACTTCATTACAATGCAGTGTAACTGCTACAGTAGTCAATTATTTATGAATCAGTGGAAACATCTGGAAACTTGACCTGCTTTTGATATTAAAAAGACTTGGAGCACTTGCTGTATTTCACTATTAGTGCCACTTCAGTTATTACATGCTCTGCCACTGTTTTATGTAACTGGACTGATTTTTCTTCTGACTTACAGGATCAGATGTCTGTGAAGGGATTGAGCTTTTCTAGGCACTGATGCCCACTTCTCCCTCCATATTGGTATAGCGCCAACTACCCAATGATCACACTCAGAGGAAAACATGTTATTCTAGCATTATATAGTACATTGTGTAAGCATCAAAGATAATAAGCTAACTTATTTTTCTGTACCAATCTATATTCATGTTTCTTAGGATTTCCAATGTTTTCCTTTTTTTGATATGACATATACATTCATAGGTACAGGTACATGCACACAAATTAAATGTTCCTCATCGTATCTAAAAAATACAATGACCTTACCCACAGGTACAATTTATTTTAGTCAGTTAAAAAATAATGTTTTATACCAAGTATATTTCCGATGTGCTTTTCACTGAAAGTAGAGATGGAGAAAGTGTATGTTCAAGGACTGATGACATATGTACCAAAATATAAACAACATACACGTGTCTGCACAGGTGAACTTACAGTTCTATTAGTAGCAAGATAGATAATATACAAGTAAACTAAATGAATGTGTTCTACTTAGTTGTATAATCTCAAACTGTAGCAATCTAATTATATATATTTGGCTTTGTTATTTTCCTGCCAACAGACTTCCATCCTAGTTTATTTTATTTAGGCTTAATAGCACTCATGGAATAGTTAGTGTGAACATTCCCTGAATCAGACATGATACTAAACACTGGAGATAAAAATGAAGAATAAGTAATAATCTCTAGTTCTAATGGATTTCATTCTTTTCACATAGTGTAACCCCAGAGCAGCCCAGCACCGGGATAAAATGTTTTGGGAACTGAAATGAGAGTTAAGAGCAACTATTCTGAGATTAAAACAAACAAAAAGTAAACAATCAGAACCAGCTGACTGTTTAGTATTTAATCTGATTACTTTCGGAAGTAATATTCCTATATTTTCTTATCAGGGTGGGTCAATATCAATATTGAGAAAACTGAGGTGTGAAAAGCAGAAGTGATGTGAGACCCTAGAAGGAGCCAAATAAGGTGCACATTTGGAAAACAAACCTTCCTAATTTAAATAGAAAACAAATGTTCTAGAAACAGAACTTTGGAGGACAGAGCATACATTGTCCCCTGAAATTATAGAAAGGAACTCACTTAAAGTGCCTGCTTCACCTCACTCACTTTGGAAGCTTCTTGTGCTGTGGTTGCTGTTCTTTGTGCCACATAACACTACCATGCTGGCAATTGATGATCAGATCAGTAATTTGACTCTAACACAATTTTAGGCAGAAGATTTCGATGGACATCAGTCCCGGAGCTATCATAAGCAAATGTTCCCTAAAATGAGGGTAACTGACACACCCAACAGATCATTTCCTTTGGAAGTTTGAATGGAAGTTATAAATATATGTAGTGGCAGTGATGGCAAAAATAGAGTGATAAATAAGTGGAGAGTCACAGTGAAAGAAAGCAGTATGAGCAGCCATCAGCCAGTGGAATCCCTCTGATTAGAAGACAGAAGGCAATGACAAGTGATAGAGAAGTAAGAAGCAAGAAAAATGAAATAGAGAAAAGAGGGTTGGACTAATGATATGTACTGGATAGAGGCAGGAGCAACTAGTAGCAGCTGAGACAGAGATCTTAACTGAAATGCTCTGGAGTCATGAACAATGAGCGCTTCTGGCTCCTGAAGGTTAAACCTCAAGCACCCAATGGCTAACCAGGTAGTACCAATTTTAATTTAGAATTAAGCAGGAGCTGTGATGACCATACTCTATTCCTACAAAAAATAAAAACTTGATATAGTCCTTTTCCCAAACTAGCCCAAACACTTAAGAAAAACATATCTCTGAGTAAAAAATTACATCACATGGGAAAATGAGGCTCCTAAATAGGTTAAACTTTTCTCTACAATTAATTCCTTCTGCAAAACTCTTATTTGTAAAATAATCTTTGGCTAGAACTTTGACAAATTATCAGGATTTTCTAAATGTTCCTTTCTTTAAAAAAAGAAGGTGGGGGCTGTTAACAAAGGACCCATGTGGTCAGGTGGTCATCATAATTCTAAATGTAGAATTGTTTTACTCAATTTTTTTTTTCCTACAGGGGAAAGTCCCAAATGTTCCAAAGTGTTTTGTTTGGTGAGTACATATATATCAGTGAAAATGGCTATAAAGCACATCCATTCTCTTTCATGATAAAATCATTATTTTGTTTTCAAAAACAAAACCCAACTTCTTGACTGTGAAAAACTGTTTCTAAAAGAGAACATCAGGAAGGAAGGTAAACTGTGTCACATGGCAGTACACCCTAAGTGAGGCAAAGTTGGAAGGCAGAGGCATATCTCCTTCATGAGATTCACTGTACACCATCCATATACTTTTCCCCTTTTTACCTTGTAGGGTGTCTAACAAAGTGAGGTTATGCTATATTTCTTACTTTCTGTCATTAAAAAATGAATTGTCACAGTTCCACACCCAGGCCCAGCCTTCATTATATTCAACTAGAGGCCTAGTGCATGAAATTTGTGCATGGGGAGAAGGTTCCCTCAGCCTGTCCTGCACCCTCTCCAATCTAGGACCCCTCAAACATCCGTCTTGCAATCTGGGACAGTTGGCTCCTGCTTCCCTGCCTGCCTGTCTGATTGTCCAAACCACTCTGCCTGCCTGATCACCCTTAACTGCCCTTCCCTATTGGCCTGATTGCCCCTTACCACCTCTGCCTCGGCCTCACCACTGTGGCTTTGTCCAAAGAATGTCTGGAAAATGTCTAGTCTAATTAGCATATTACCCTTTTATTAGTATAGATGGAAAAAAGTGAGACTACTTATTCAGGACTAAGGTTTCAAGCAAGAAGTAGAACACTACAGTTTCTATATTATCCTTAATAGCATCTTTATTTATGAATCCTCACTACAGAACTGCTAGAGTAGTTTCTTCTTTTTTTTATATATATGCCTTGGTTTCTCTTATTAAGCACTGATCAACAATTAACTGGAAGGTAGAGGTTTCCTCCAATCTGTAAGACTTAAGAAAAGGGTGAAAAAAAATTGAAAACATTTTAGGATATAGAAAAATAAACTAATGACAGTTTGTTTTCATTCTCTCAGTCAGTGATTTTCAACTAATGTGCCGTAAGACTTTTTAAAATATGCAATACCTCACTATATAATCAGAGACATTGTCCTCTTTTCCCTTAGGCTGTGAAATAATAATAATAATAAAATGCAACAGCCAACACAACAATAGTATTATCTGTGAATGAATCAAAATTTCAGCTATTTGTTGTTGTGTTTTTTTTTTAGCCAGGTTGGCAAAATATAGTTTTGGTATGTTGCCAGGAGATGAAAAAGATTGATAATAGCTGCTCTCACCCTAACCAGTTTGGTTCAATGGATAGAGCATCAGCTCACGGACTGAAGAGTCCTGATTTTGATCCCTGTCAGGGACATGTGCCTTGGTTTTGGCTCCATCCCCAGTAGGAGGCATATAGGAGGCAGTTGATCAATGTTTCTCTCTCATCAATGTTTCTAACTCTCTATTCCTCTCCTTTCCACTCTGTACAAATCAATAAAATGTATTTTAAAAAAAAGAAAGAAAGAAAAGAGCTGCTCTCAGTAATGTAGGAGGCAAAGTTAACCACACAGAGAAAAGATTGGATTGAAATGGGTAATAAAGTTTGGAATTGCTACTTTTAAAATATGGCAAGGAATCAACTAGAGAGGAATAAGACAATTGCAAGAAAGGTTGAAGAACTGATGGATAGATAGCATGCCTTATTACAGTGATTCACACAGATTTTTTATTTTTTATTTTTCCCCCTCCAGTCATGACCAAATATCCTTTGGCAGAAATCCATGTTTGGGGATATGAACATTTACATCTTTATTATCAGTCACCTTGAACTGAAATTTACATTTTTTTCACTTGTGAATATAGGCCACAAACCATGTAAGTATTAGTAGCTCTTGTAACATTTTAACCAATTGAAATATTAGCTATTTTCATATCATATTAGTGTCATAATATCTCAAAATATCATTTATTATACTTTAATGGCATTGCTTTTTATTTAATGTGATATTACAAAATATATATTACAATTTCATTTTTTATAATTGTATTTCAATATAGTTGGTTTCCTTTATAGTCTATAACTTTTTCTCTAATTTAAAATACTTTTAGAAGGGTACTATGGTATTCATTGTCTTCATCAATTACTAAAGGGATTCATGGCATGTAAAAGGTCAAGGATACCTATATTTTGGTGTCTCAATATTTGTTCCATATTAATAACACTTAAAATTGAGGGGAATATGATACAATAGAATGAAATATAATTGTAGGAATGGGCAGAAAATATAAGCAATTACCTAGGTTCATCAGCTACTATGATATATTGCTTTTTTATGTCAAAATCTTAATATTATGATTTAAGTGGTATTTATCCTTTTACAAATGCATAGTACTTTTTGTTCCAGTCAATTAAACCTATCTCATTAATCCTCTCTAACCTTCAGTCAGAATGCCTACATAATGTAACATTCATATTTTAACATTGTATGTGCAACAGCATGATTTAAGACTGTGGAAGGTTTTTTTAATATAGGTACTTTATTTGCTGGGTATCCATGGCTGCCATTTACAAGTCCTGTGGTTGCTTGCATCAGGGATTTTTGCAGGTAAATATTGATTGCATACCTTTGATATTTTTACTGATTGATAAACCAGTGCCTAAATGAGGTGACCAAAGAAATTCAATATCAAAGCAAGAATTACAATACTGAAATGAATATATGCTCCTTTTTGCATTTGTCAGGTCAGTATTTCTCCCCCGTCATTTGTCTCAGAAGCAATCAACTTTTTATTTTATCAAAACATTTCCCCTTACTCTTTTTCTTTAAATATCTTCTTTATTGATTTCTGAGAGGAAGAGAGAGAGAGAGAGAGAGAGAGAGAGAGAGAGAGAGAGAGAGAGAGAGAGAGAGAGAGAGAAACATCAATGATGAGAGAGAATTGTTGATCGGCTGCTTCCTGCACACCCCTACTGCAATCTGGACATGTGCCCTGGACTGGAATGGAACCCAGAATCCTTCAGTCTGCAGGCCAACTCTCTATCCACTGAGCCAAACCAGCTAGGACCCCTCTTGCTCTTAATTCCTAATTTGATTGGGCCTGGCTCTCTCTCCAACTTTAGGGCTGAACATGTAACTTAGACATATCAGAGTATTCTATTATCTTCTTCATAGTTATTATCATAGGGAGAGGTATAAATGATTGAGACAAATAAGATTCACTCTCAGGGAACTATTGGGGGAAAGTTGGGTTTGTTGAGACCTTGTACTAAGCCTGGAGCTGTTGGCAGTCATCCTTCCAGCATGACAGCAAAGCCTGCCAGAGAACAAAAGCTGTAGGCAAAAGCATTCTTCAGACATGTTCAGAGGCATAATCATTCTAGTGGCCTAATTAGAGCCTTGCACCTGGCTGTGCCTGATGTCAGCAAATGGGTTTTCAGTTTTGTGCAACGACCTATGTGAATCTATGTACATTCAGTTACTTGGAACAGGAAGCATTTGAATTAACACAGTTACTTTTTTAAAAAATACATATATTTTTATTAATTTCAGAGAGGAAGAAAGAGGGAGAGAGAGATAGAGACATCAATGACGAGAGATAATAATTGACGGGCTGCCTCCTGCATGCCCCCTACTAGGAAATGAGCTCACAACCCAGGCATGTACCCTATGATCAGAATTGAATCTGGGATGCCTCAGTCCACCGGCCAACACTCCATCCACTGAGTTTGCTAAACTATAAATTCTAATTAGATTGGAAAGTTGTTATTAACTATGACTACTGATTAGTGATGCACAGATTAGCCAAAATAAAAATAGCAACAAAAGAAAATTATGTCATACTTAAAAATATTAGTTTTGATTGAAATCATGCTTATATATGAAAGGAGGCGGGGGGGGGGGAAGCTGAATATTTCAGATGATCAATAGATTGTATAAAATAGTTACTTGAGGGAGTTCTGCATTTATCCTCCAGGATGCCATAATTTCTAAATTGGCATGCTTTGATCATGTGTACACTTTGAAGTCAGAGAACCTAACAATCTTCTTCCTGGATTTGTAATCCTATAGCAATGATGCCCTGTTCTAGGACAGCCAGTGTTGCCTGGCACATTGTACTGAAGAATAAATGAGTAAGAGTCTAGATTACCTTACAAATAAATTTGGTTAACAGTTATATTAATTAAAATGCCTGGTTCTGCAACTATTCTGAACTATTTATATGTGATTTAATTCATATCAGCAGCTAATTTGTATTTAATGCAAACTAATAGGTTTTATGTAAATGGAGCATGTGGCAGTCTATTTTAAAAACAAATTATCTCTAGTTTCATTTCAATTATTTTAATTAAATTTAGAAAGTGTATGAGGTGGGGGTATGAAGGGGAAAGGGATGTGTTATATATAAAGTGATGATTAAATCCAATTTAACTCTACAGCATAAGAAACAAGTAATTCTCTCAACAGACATATTGGTCCTTTCATAAAGTTTACAGAAGTCAAAAGGGTTAGTATACACAAGAGCCTCTAAGATTCTAGACGGCATAATTTTCTTAAGATCATATTTTACATTATAAACCACAAGCACTTATAAGTGCTATGTAAATAAGTTTCTTTAGAGATTTTTTTTATTTGGCTAGAAATTATTTTATTACTTAAATAACCATAATATGTATATATCTATATATTTTTTCTGTCTTTGATTTGGAAATTTTGAAACTATTCTATACCTTGGTTAGCGGTCATTGATGTGACTTTTGTTGATAGTTTAAACCTATGGAATCATATTTTACCTATAATAAAGCTTTTCTCAATATATAGTTTATATTGGTCCTTTATTTTTTTAAAGAGGATTTTTTTCTCTTATTTCCCTAATTTGATGTGTGTTCTGGAGCTAAAGAGGATTTAGCGCATTTTTCATAGTTTCTGCTATTTAGCCCTAGGCTAGAACTGTCTCTCACCTTGAATAACTGAGTAAACTTCATAGTTGATAAACTTCCCATTCTTAACCTTGCATTGAGGGTACTTTTTACTATGTTCCTATTGCCAGCTAAATCATAAGTTTTTTAAGGACAATAATTACTTTTTTTCACTTCAACAAATTATGACTTTGTTACATATAGTAGACATTCACTGAATGTTTCTTGAATCTCTTCTCAAAAAAATTATCTAAAACACTGAATGACAAGTCTTCCAAAATCTCTATTTTCAATATAAATAAAGCAAGACTCCCCTCCTTCTCATCCTATTAGTTATAGGATGAAAACTCAATTCAACAATCTAATCAATC
Organism: Lasiurus borealis; assembly: GCA_004026805.1. Taxonomy (NCBI): domain Eukaryota; kingdom Metazoa; phylum Chordata; class Mammalia; order Chiroptera; family Vespertilionidae; genus Lasiurus; species Lasiurus borealis. The sequence goes on along the minus strand of PVJN01010626.1, from coordinate 37,422 downwards.
TGGTTCCAAACCAAATCTCCCACATATCCCCCAAACATATAAACCACTACTCTTAGAAGCTGTACTAGTGTCCTTGTAGCATAATGAAAGGTCACCTATTGGCCTCTGGGAGTGGGGAAGTCCTCCAAGGGGAAGCAATAGTTGATAACAGGCTTGAGGGAGTTTTCCAGGTAAACATGGGGGAGAATGAGTTTCCATGATGCAGAGCAGCATGTGTATTCCTCACATATGGCATAGTGTTAATCCCAGTGAATACTCTCTGTACTGATATGAAAGTTTCAATACTTTGGATTCCCAGCCTTGAACATTTTAGGAATGACCAAAACTATAATGTTAACAATAAAATAGATTTTAGAATGGCCAGATTATTATGATCTCTGAACACATAATAATCTGGTCACTCAGTGTATGTGTGTGTATATATATTCAGGCCTGGTGCATGAATTCATGCATGGGTGGGGTCCAGCCAGCCTGACCAGGGGGAGGGGACATGGGCGGTTGGCAAGCCTGCCTGCTGGTCAAACTTCTGGATGAGGGGCAATTTGCATATTAGTCTCTTATTACATAGGATATACACTCAGTGGTCAGATTATTATGTGTTCAGAGATAATAATAATATGGCCACTCAGTGTACATCTACAATTACAGAATACTGTCACAGGTTTATATAGGAAAAGACAATCAATTTTTAAATTACATGTTTTCTTATCACAAGAGACTAAAATAGTAAATCCAAAAATCATTGTGGATGTTAACCCTGGTCAGATCCACTGACAGCCTCTCCAGTTTCACTGGCTGCTACTTAGGGAAGCACTGACTTTCCAGCACAGTAGAAAAAATGCTTTCTAACTCAACTCAACTGCTGCCAGTTCAGAGTAGCACACAACTCAACTTCAACAGAGAGATGTTCAAGATATAATTAGCCACACTTGATATGAAAGAACATTCACCAAATCAAAATAATTAGAAATATATTTCTTTTAAAAACAATGGAGTTAGATTCTAACAAGTTATTGAATTTATTTGATCATAATTCATTTCAGGAATATCATATCTATTCAGAGGATAAAATAAATGCTTTATTTAGTACTGTGAGGTCACAAATGCACCAGAAACAGAGTAGTCTCATTAATTTATCAAAACCAGGACAGAGAGTGGCAAGCCGGTGTGGTGTATAGGAGCTATCTCATGTCATGTAACTCCATGACATATGCAAATTATACTTTATACAAAAGATACTTCAAAGAAACCAAGATGGTGGCATAGGTGAACACCTAAACTGCTGCCTCACACAATTTCAAAACTACAACTAAAAGACAAAATGGACACCATCCAGAACCACAGGAAAGCTAGCTGAGTGGAAATTCTCCAACTAGAAGTAAAGAGAAGGGCTCATGAAGAGTCAGAGGAGCTGTAAAAAGCTAAAGTACAAAGATATGCATGGGGAGAGGACAGGTGGCAGAGGGTCTGGCTGGCTTCCTCTAGCAATAGGGAGACAGAAACTCCTGACCGCACAGAAACCCACTTCTGACTGAACTGAACCCCAGTTCCAGGCAAGACTCATATAGGGGGGAATGTGGACTGTCATGAAAAGGGAGGAGTGCAAGAAACTTAGGGGAGCCATTAAAGACAGAGGTCTGGAGGCACATGCAAAGAGGACTGACTGCTGATTGTGCCCCTGGGTTTCTCTAGTGGGAAGAAAACAGGACCTTCCAACTTCACTGAAATCCTGGTCCCACTGCACTGAACTCCAGTTTCATATGGGTCCTGGGAGTGCACAGAAACTCAGGAAATCGGAAAGGCAGAGGTCTGAGGACATGTGCATGTGTGTGCACAGAAAGGACTGCGGCAATTATCAAGGGACACTGAGAACTAGGGGTCACCGCATAGGGAAGGACTGATGGGAAGCCAAGGTTGTCTGCTCAGCCCTGAGAGTCCACACATCCAAGCCCAGCACAGAGACTTTTGCAATCTTACAAGTCTTAAGGCTGAGTCCAGCACAGAAGTTCTCTGGGCAAAGATACAGCTGATCTTCACAACCAATTGGCTTGGAGGTCAATTCCCTGCAGTGATACCAACAGCAATCAAGACTTAACTACAACAAGATTGTACACACAGTCCACAAAGGGGTGCACCAAGAGTGTCCAACTCAGGTAAATGGGGAGGCAGAGCTACTGGGCCATATAGGACACATAGCATACAAAGCTACTCTACCAACTCAGGGAAATAGCGAATATGCAGAGATAAAGAAACAGATCACAAACGAAAGAAATGGAGGAAAATAAATGACTGGATATAGAATTCAAAACTATGGTTATAAGATTTTTCAAAAATTTCCTAGAAAAGTTGGATAAATTTAGTGAGACCAAAGAGGAGATGAAAAAGAACCAATTAGAAATTAAACATACACTGACTGAAATAAAACAAACAAACAAACATTATACAGAGACCCAATAGCAGACTAGAGGAACACAAGAATAAAGTCAAAGATTTTAAATAAAAAGAAGCAGAAAACACTCAACTGGAAAAGCAAAAAGAAAAAGGAATAAAAAATGTGAATATAGTGTAAGGAGTCTCTGGGGCAACTTCAAGCATACCAACATCAGAATTATGGGGGTGCCAAAAGAAGAGAGAGCGCAAGATACTGAAAATCTATTTGAAGAAATAATGACTGAAAACTACCCCTACCTGATTAAAGAAATAGACTTAAAAGTCTAGAAAGTGCACAAAACCCCAAACAAAAGAAATCCAAAGAGAACTACACCAAGACACATCATAATTAAAATACCAAGAGCAAAAGATAAAGATAGAATATTAAAAGAAGCAAGAAAAAGACAGTTAAGTACCTACAAGGGATCACCCATACGACTGTCCGTTGATTTCTCAACAGAAACGATGAAGGCCAGCTGGGAGTAGCAAGAAATATTCAAAGTGATGAACAGCAAGAACCTACAACCAAGATTACTCTATCCAGCAAAACTATCATTCAGAATAGATAGATAAAGAGCTTCACAGATAAGAAAAAAACTAAAGGAGTTCATCAACACCAAACCAGTATTATATGAAATGCTGAAGGGTATTCTTTAAGAAGAGGAAGAAGAAAAAATATATAAAGATAAAAGTGAATCTAAAAATCAAGTGAATTGAAAATCTGATGAACAGAATAAACTAGTGAATATAATAAAATCAGGGGCATAGAAAGGGAGTGGACTGATAATTCTCAGGGGGGAAGAGGTGAGGAGGGGTGCAGTGAGAGACTGGACAAAAATCATACAACTATGGATGAGGACAATTGGGAGGAAGGTAAGGTCAGAGGGTGGGGTGGGAGCCGGATGGAGTGGAGCTATGGGGGAAAAAAGAGGAACAACTGTAATAATCTGAACAATAAAGATTTATTTAAAAAGAAAGATACTTCAAGGGATATAGTTCAAGGAAATGGAGGGAAAAAGAGAAAATGTATATCAGAGAGCTTGCTGCTATATCCTTTATCCAAGAAAAAAATATGTTACGAGGGTAGCATTTTTTGTCCAGTTGCCAAATCCCTTTTCTGCTACCACCATCTTTTAGGTCCTCCTCCCCTCTCAACTTAGCTGCATTAGCCATCCACATCGATTCCATTGGCAGGTGATTTACCAGGCCAGCACTTCAACTTCCTCACAGACGCAAAATGTACCCTGTTCCTGGGTGCTATAAGGGGGAATACACGGTTATTCCTTTGATGCTACAAGGACACCAGACTTATGAAATTTGCTCCTGCATTGAACTTGACATGGAAGTGGAGTGCTTTAACTGTTAAAAGTCTGTTCTGTAACTCTCAGAATAATGGATGAGTCTCGTTCTTATTCACATTTCCAATGCAAATATATCTCTGTGGTTTTTCTTTTTTTCTTCTTCTTGATTCTAGGGCCAAATTTTTCTCCATCTATACATATATATCCCTTGTTATTTCAAACTGACAAAAATCTTTCTACCTGCTGAGTTAATCAGTCCACCTGGGGATTTATTAATCTATCTATTTATATGCAGTGGGAAAGAAAATGATTCCTGTCCAAATCAAAGTCACCAGCATTTGCTTTCACACACTAGAGAGTGAAATTATTTATAATGAAAAGAAGCATCTTCATTTAGAAAAATACCAGAGTGCCTTTTCCCTTTACTTGAGTGGGAAAAATAATGAAAGACAAAGAAGAAGAAGGGAAGTACCTGGTATTTTCAAAGGCCTTTCAGAAACTAAGGAAGGGGTAGCAGCAAGACCACTTCACAGGTGAATGACTTGTGCAGAGGCACATGCTCTGCATTCAGGAGGGCTCCATTCTTGGTTTAATGTTCAGCTGTTACAATCTTGAAATCCTTAAAAATTTCTGAACAAGAGACCCACAATTTTTATATTGTACTGGACCTACAAATTATGTAGCCAGTTTTGGATAGCAACACTTCATTTTCTTTAATTTAGTCCAAACCTTGAATTAAATATAGTGAAGTATTGCCAATCAGAGGTCCTAGGCCTATTTCCAAGTGTGAAACAATGTGCCAAATATTGTGTAAAGCCACTTAATAACGGTAATGACTCCCATGTCCTATAGCCCTGTGTTTTCAGATACTAGGGATGCTGTATTCCATAGACTTGAAGTTAATTTACAGAATTAGCATTTATTTAATTAGACTGAGACCTATTTTTTCTCCTTTCATGAATATGTCCTGTGGTTTTTCTAATCAATTGATTCTCATGCTAAAGATTAGGGCATGGGCTAAACATCAATACCTTAAAACTCAGTCTTATTTTGTAATTTACTTTTTTAAATTTTGAATATGCCCTTTAAGGAGGCTTGGGTAGGCAACGTTTTAGTAACCTCATGAAAGGTAGAGCTGTTCCTATTTACCTCTCTGCCTTTTAGGCCGAGAAAGTGAGTCTTTAAAAATAAGGTCCCCAATGCCAGATACTCCCTTTACCAGTTCCCCTTAAAGCTAGGAAATAACATTAGTCAAATCCTGGCTAATGGGAGCTGAGATGAAAGGCCTATTGGAGGCTTTGAGGAAATGTTTTCTTTGATGATAAGGAAGAAAAAAAACAACCCTCATTAACATCCTTGCCTGTGGATCTGATTTTATGAACACATGATGCATGGAACTACAGCAGACATCTTGCAACAATGAGGGAAATGTTGTAAGAATGGAAGAGAGGAAAGATGGTATGCACATGGGACATGGATGAGACCATTTTTCCTGCAGTCTTAACCAACATAAAAAACACCTACATCCCAAATTCTTGTACATTTAAACCAGTGCTTCTCAAAGGGTGGTCCCTGGTGCTGCCATGTCAGCATTATTGAGAAATTGGGTAGAAAAGGGAATTCTTGGGTCCCACCTCAAATTATTCAATAATAAATACTGGGGGTGAGAACAAGCTTTCTATGTTTTAACAACCCCTCTTGGTAATTCTGATGCATACTCAAGTTTAAGAACTACTTTAAGTTATACTTTGTCAGCTATTCTGTTCATTGCAATTCAAAGTATCTAAGCTTACTTAAAAGAGATCTAGGCACTTTAAAATTATGATTTTTTAAAAGTTGTACTTACTTGTGATGTTACATTTTGACAACACACAGACTCCTGCAATTAGAAATAAGTGAACTTAGCATTTAGTTAATAAAAATAGTTTAATTAAGAACTTTGTCTCATGTTTATTTTAGCATTATTTACAAGAGCCAAGAGATGGGAGATATGGAAGCAACCTAAATGTCATCACTGGATAAATAAAGAGGTGCCATCTATATATATAAAAAGCCAGCGACCAGAACGTCATCACAATCAGAACGATCTATTGCTATGATGCTCACTGTGGCCAGTGAGCTGGCCCAAATGGGGAGGGAGAGAGAGAGAGAGAGAGAGAGAGAGAGAGAGAGAGAATATGTAAATTAGGCTGGGACTCCGTAATGGGTCATGACCAGACAGGAGGAGGTTGTGCACAGGTGAAGCCTGGAGTGGAAATGGAGCCAGAGACAGTGGGGGCTGCCTGAGCCCGCATGGCAGGTTGGGTGGCCCCAGAGCAGACACAGGCAAGGGGACTGGGGGACACTGTGAGTCAGGTTTGGGTCTTGGCCTCCCCCCGCAGGGTGCCTCCTCGCACCAACGGGAGGTGGGGAGCCTCCTCATACAATTTCAATCATGTGCTTGGCTTCTAGTATGTAATAAAATACTACTCAATCATTAAAAAAAAATAGTATCTTGCCATTTGTGACAACAGGGATGGGCCTTGAGGGCCTTAATGCTAAATGAAATAAGTCAGACAGAGAAAATACAAATACTACATGATCTCATTTATATGTGGAATCTAATGAACAAAATAAACTGAAAAACATGTTAAAGAAAACAAAACAAAAACCAAGAACATAGATGCAGAGAACAGATTGCTGGTTGTGAGGGGTGAGGAAGATGAAGTGGGCCAAAAGATACAAACTTTCAGTTATAAAATACATAATCCATGGACATGTAATATGCAACATGGTGACTATAGATAATACTGTATGGCATATTTGAAAGTTGCTAAGGGAATAAATCTCAAAAATCTCAATCACAAAAAAATAAAAATGTTCTGTAATTCTGTGTAGGCACAGCTGGTATCTTATTAAGGCCCTCTAGACTTACTGTGGTTATTATTTTGCATTTATACAAATATCAAATCATTATGTCATACAACTAAAACTAATATAATGTTAAATGTCAGGTAAATTATACCTCAATAAAAAAAGAATTTATCACTTTGCTCATAACACCAAATAGGAAGTTAATTTAATATTATGTTATTTGTGTCACTTTCTAAATTGTTACATCTGTGCTATTATTTACTGGTTATTTTTTAATCTCAGTGGGGAAATTTGGGATAACATTGTATGAAATTTGATATGAACTAATAAAGCCACAATTGAATACAACATTCCTTAATTAGACTCTAATAGTAGTCTATCACTTTCCAGTATGATTCCCATGTTCTTGCTCAGGCTAGTTGCATACACTACTGTCAGCTTAATGGTCTTCACCTATAACTCAACCTGTATCTTCTGCAATACTCCTCATTGATTTGTCTTTGTCTTCAAAGTCTCCTTCAAAGTGGAAACATGTGCACTACAGATAGTTTAAAGATGATACATTGAGGTACAGGAAGAAATATTAAAACTACTTACATGTTTATGTACTAATAGGATACAAATCTTTACTAATAATGTAGCATATGGATTAATAACCATATACAAATGTGGTTCATTTTCCCATACATCATATATCATGTACAGTTTGAGAGCTATCTTGAAGAAAGAATGACAAATTGGAAAGACAGGTAGAGTAGAGCCTCTTTTTAATTTTTTTACTTTTATTGCTGTCAGCATATTGTTATTAATGTACTTTATTTGTGCAAAACTCAGCAAAGTTATCAATTATCTAGATTTCACTACATGAGCTTTCAAAAATTAAGGATAAGATATCTTTAAAAAGAAGCAGGTTGAAGGAGTCATAATAAATGTAAATATAGGAGAAAATAGTGCTGTTAGTGCTTGCAATTTTATTCAAGGGCACTTTGTCAGCCTTGTTACCAAATAAAACAAAGCATGTTCTAATATGGCACAATAAGTTTCCAAGTACTTTTTAAAACAATTAAGAATATCATCTGGAATATAAATTTATATGTTATTTTTAAATATATTTTATTTATTTTTTACAGAGGGGAAGGGAGAGGGATAGAGAGTTAGAAACATTGATGAGAGAGAGATATCGATCAGCCGCCTCCTGCACGCCCCCTACAGGGGATGTGCCCGCAACCAGGATAACATGCCCTTGACCGGAATCGAACCTGGGACCTTTCAGTCCCCAGGCTGAAACTCTCCCCACTGAGCCAAACCGGTTTTGGCTATATGTTATTTTTAATGATGACCCTTACTCTTAAGTAGAAATTTATCTATAGACGAGAGGCCTGGAGCATGAAATTCATGCACTCAGAGGGTGAGGGTTCCCGAGCCTGGCCTGTGCCCTCTCACAGTGCGGGAGTCCCGTGATTGATCTCCAAAAAGAGGTAGGCCCCATCTACCCATCCGGGGCTCCTTTTTGGATTGCCCCAAAGAGGTAGAATTGAGCTGGGGGTCCCACATCCTCGCTGCGTTGAATTGCTGGATCACCGGTGTCACTGGTGCAGAGCTGCCAGGACCTGCCTCTGTGGCTTCGCACTCGACGCACTACACATAGAGCCCCACCCACCCACACATGCCTTCTGCACAGGCAGCCTACTGTGGGTGATTGATTGTTATAGTGTCAGGGCATCATAGCATGAGGGCAATCAGCTTTTATTAGTATAGATATTAGCTAATTATAGTTTTAGTTATATCTAACTATTATTAGGTATACTACACACAGTACTATTTTATTTTTCAATGACTTCTACAGTTTTATTGTGTTGGTTTTTTTTTTTTAGCTGATAGAGAGTATGTAGTAAATAAAGTATGCAGGTTCTTGACTCATAAAATGAGGTCAAAATTCCTTGCTTTTCATAGTAGGATTTCTGGAATCTAAGCCCAAATGGCTTTTCAATCATAATTCTCCTTTACTCTCTTCATTCTCTGTGTGTTCCCACCACACTGAAGGATGCTCACTCTTCTCCATGCTTAGCACCACACACTCTTCAAACTAATATCAGCCAGGGGTCCCTTTACCTTCTCTGAACCCTCTTAATTAGAATTGATACTATAGCCTTTTAAGTTATTTGAGGGAATAATTCATTATACATTCCCCATATTACATAGGATATGCATTCCAATAAAATATTAGAGGGAAGAAAGAAAGGAAAGAAGAACCATCAACTCTATGAGGGAAAAAAAAGTAAAAAAAAATAGTTTTTTACTTTTCTTGTCTGAAGGTTCAGGCTGATGGGGAGTCACCAAGCTATTTGAATTCCTTTAATCATCTCATTTTGAAAGTGTACTTCTTTTTACACTATAATTCATGACTAGAGCAAGCTTAAAGTATCACCAGGCTGCAGTCTTTCCGTCACGTAGTGACATGTGAAGTATTACTTTATTCATAAGTCTATCCCCAGATGACAGAATCTACTGAACTACAGCAAACACAGAGGCAGGATTGTGTGGGGCAAAGACATTTCATGTCATCAGACTTAGGCCAGCTCCATTGGTTACTCAGTGTAAACATATAACTGTTCTCCAAAGTATTTCTTCTCTAATCATCTCATCTTTAAAATGGCTATATAAATAAAAATAATAAAAATTTAAAAACTATAAAATAAAATGGCTACATAAATTCAAATAAATGATATATTTAAGGAACTTAGTATAGGACCTGTACCTAATAAATGTCCTATATGCCACTAATAGCTAACTTTTTGTTTTTCTCTACCCACTTCTGACTACAAATATGTGGGTTTTTCTCACCAACCAATTCTCCATTTTTTTTTGCCTCTAAGTTCCATCCTATAACTCAATGATGACACCAACTACCCAGCATTAGCATGGTTTACACAGACTGCCACTGACTTCAGATGCCAGGTGCAAATCCCTGGTTGTAACTTGTACTTTTGATAAGCAGGCTATAAATTGAAGGTTGCCAAACCTCCCCTCAGGTTTAATAATTTTCTATAATAGTAATAATAATGAGGAGGAGGAGAAAGAAGAGACTAAGAAGACAAAGAAGAAAGAGAAAGCAAACAAATACATTCCAGGCATCTAAAACCAAAATAAAATAAAAATGATAAAATTATTTTTCAACAAGGTGGGGTTGACAATTGAAAGCACTTAAGTGGATTAAGAGGATCAATCCTATTTAATAAAAGAGTAATGTACAGATTGACCATACTTCCACTACACCAAAAAGCCTCGCCCACCAGCCAATCAGGAGCGAGTATGCAAATTAATCCACCTAAGATGGCTGTGGTCATGAAGCAAAGAGGAGTTTTGGGTTTCTCTGGCAATTGAGAAAGCCAAGCTTCCTGGCCTGCCTTGCCCATTGCTCAAGGATACAAAGTTTTAATTATAGAAGATAAATAAATCCCAACAAAAATGGCTGGGGCCACGGAGCAAGCAGGAGGCTTGGGTTTCCCTGGCAATGGAGGAAGCCAAGCTTTCCAACAGCCCTGGCTGGCCTTGGCCTCCACTCAAGACTACAAAGTTTCAATTATAGAAGATAAATAAATCCCCAATTCCAGGGTCTCCACTTAGGTTGTTGCGGGGGGGCAGGCATGGCCAGCCTGCAAACCACCACAGGCCTCTTGCCCAGGCTACCCCACTCCCCAAGGGAACTCTCACCCTATTTCAAAACACCGTTCAGGGAAAATCAGCTGGTCCCCACATGTGCACCAGACCTCTATCCTATCTAATGAAAGAGAATATGCAAGTTGACCATCACTCCAACACACAAGATGGCTAGCAGGGGAGGGCAGTTGGGAGGGACCAGGTCTGCAAGGGAGGGCATTTGGGAAGGAACAGGTTTGCAAAGGAGAGCAGTTGGGGGCAATCAAGCCTGTAGGAGAGGGCAGTTAGGGGCGACCAGGCCTGCAGGAGAGGGCAGTTAGGGGTGACCAGGCCTACAAGGAAGGGCAATTAGGGGAAATCAGGCTAGCAGGGGAGCAGTTAGGCATCAATCAGGCTGGCAGGGGAGTGGTTAGGGGATTTTCAGGCTGGCAGGTAGAAGCAGTTAGAGGCAATCAGGAAGGCAGGCAGGCAAGCAGTTGGGAGCTAGCAGTCGTGAATTCTGAGAGGGATGTCCTATTGCCCATTTAGGCCGCATCCTACCAGGGCATTTGGACCTAAATGGGCAGTTGGACATACCTTTAGGGATCCCAGATTGGAGAGGGTGCAGCCTGGGCTGATGGACACACCCCTTCATGTACTAATTTCATGCACTGGGCCTCTAGTATAAATATATGAATACAAAAGAGGAATAAGATTATAATAAATGTAAATATATATGAAGCAAACAGAGTAACAGCTAAAGATAAAACAAAAAATATTAGACTACTGTAAGAGTCAGAAATATATAAAATCCAAAAACCTGCCAAACTTTCAAAGGTTTTGTTCCCTTCAGTCCCATACTGCACAGGAGTATAATGGATAATATTTAACATGGAGGACTGAAATGGCTGCTCTGAACTGGGGTTTGTGAGAGGACATCAGGGAAACTCAATATGTATATATAAGCCTTTAAAGTACCATTTTATTTTCTCAAATTGCAATAATATATTTGCTAAACCTAAATATTAATTTTAATCCATGTCTATGAAATAATTTCTTAGGATAAAGGGGAAAATATAGGAGGCTAATGCTTATGGTAATCTGTATACTCTGGAGAGTGAGTACCAAAATCTATGTCATTCTATTTCCTTGAGTGGATTAAATTGTTACCTTTTTTTCCATTCATGCTTAATTGTAAATAAATATATAAATTTTATAAAATAAAATAATTAAAGTTTTGAACATCTCATAAAAGTTTCTTATTTATTTCAAATAAGAGATGATGGTTAAAATCATATTACATTTATAAAAACCATTAAGCTATTTTTTAAAAGAATCTCTTTTCAAGAGAAAGTTATTTCCTTTCCTTGCCCCCCCCCCTGCAATGTAGAATTTATATTATTTTAAAACTGTCTCTTATATTTGGTTTAAGTTTTCATTTCTGTAGGCAAGTTCTTAAAAAAAATTAGTAAGATTCAGTACCTGAGTCTCATAGCATGCTATTTTGTCAATGCTTCTTTTTAAGGAATTAATATTTACCAGAAGTAAACTAAGTTGCTGCAGAATAAATGAATTGATAGAAGATCTTGATATTTTTGGTCCCTTTGCCAGGCCCATTTTATTTTTTATTTTTAAATTTTCTTTCTTTATTTTTTTTGCCAGGCCCATTTTAATTGAAAGCTTTAACAAGACCCTTTTTATGAGAGATGAGGATGAACTAATGAGATTTTAATTTGGTACTTATTTCTCTTTATGACTTTCTTTTTCAAAATTCTTCTGTTTACATAATCACTTAAAACTGAAATTTTATTAAATTCAAAACTGATTTAATGAAGATGTTAGTTCGAATTATGCTAAATTGGAAGAAATTACCACATTAAAAACATTCATTTCCCTCTAGAACTTTTTATATCTTATAAGTCAAATTTTATATTTCTTAGCAAAATTTGATACTTTTCTCTGTACATTATTTACATTTTCTGTTTATTTAATTTATATTTTAAACCTACATCTTAATTGTGTTTTGTGAATTGATATTGCTAGATTTTTAGATATATTTTGGATTTCTAAAATTAGTTTTTGTGTCCATTACCTTAATGAAATTGTTTTTTAAATCTAATTGTATTTTAGTATATTTTCTTAGGTTTTCTAGGTAGACCATCAAACTTAAACATAATAATCTTATTATTATGTTAACAACATTTGCATCTATTATTTATGTTTCCTGTCCTATTGCATTGGATAGACTGAGGTTAAAGAGTAATTAGTATAGCAGGCATTCTTATGAAACTTTAACAGAATATTACTGGAAAAGTCTCTAATTCTTACTCATTAATATATAGTTGTTTGTTCATTTAAGGAAGATATTCTATAGCATTTTTAGGGGAGTATCATCCCTTGTCATTTTACTAAGACTTTCTTGGGATGGTGGTCAAGCTTAAAAAAATACCTTTTGTGCATTTTTTAATATAAGTCATGTAGGTTTTTATTTAGAGTCTATTTGTGTTATGGTTTATAAAAAAGTATATGACCCCTAGCTGTTTTGGCTAAGTGAATAGAGCATTGGCCTGCGAACTGAAGAGTCCCAAGTTTGATTCTGGTCAAGGGTATGTACCGCTGTTGCAGGTCACAGCTCCGGTTAGGGTGAGTGTGGAAGGGAACTAGTTGATGTGGTTCTCTCATACAGATGTTTCTTTCTCTCTTTCCCCATCCCTTCCACTCTCTCTAAAAATCAATGGAAAATAATATCCTCATGTGAGGGTTAACAACAACCAAAAGTATATAGAAGATATACTTGCAACCAAATGGACTTTACATGTATGAAGAATAAACATTTGTTGACTTAAACTACTAAGATTTGGGAGTTACTTTTTATTGCAGCACAGTCCCTTCTGACAAACACATACAGAGATCTGTCAACTTGGGCTTTCATGCAGCAGTAGGGAGTTTATGACTGTATGGTTACACTTACAACTATTTTCATTGATCCTACTTTTTAAAAATGTACTTAATATACATGTTACAACTTAACATTTTTCTTTATATGCACTATTATATTGATTTAAATGTGCTTTACACTAATGTTTTTATTCAATTCACTGTTATCAAATATTTAAGTGCATGGTGGCAATTATATTTGACCCAAAAATGTTGAACACATCCATTTTATTTGTAACCCTTGTCTTAGTACATGATTGATTATTTGAAATGTGCTCTACCCATTGAATTTTGTTGTTATATTTTAAACTTGTCACATAGAATCTTTAACATGAAATATTTATGTCTCCTGAGGAGCCTTAAATATGCACCTCAGCATTTGAAGTAGACAATGGTGGTAGTAAATATTTATTAATTGTAAAGCATGACACAAAAATTTATGAGATGGACTACATGCATATGGAATTTCCATACTGAATGCCAATATACACATTGATGTGTAACTGATAATAAGGCTGATGACAACTCTGAAAATGAGCACTTTTGCGGAAAAAAAAAAACTATACATATGTTGAACATCATGACTTAACCTTTTATACTGTTTTGTTTTATTTTTATCAAAATTTAGGTGCATAGAGAAATCAAGACCTTTCCTTTGTGGTCCTTTTTCTTGTGCCTATGAAATTATTCTCACAGACCTAACAATTAAGTCTTGTTTTAATTGAGCACTTACTCTATGCCTGGTACTGTTCTAGGTTATCAGGCAGAACACGTAAAAACAATTTCCTGCTCTCATGGAACTTATACTTTATTAGAAACAATCAAGAAGATAAATGCATGCAATGATTTAATAGAGGAATAATTGCTATGAAGTTGAACGGATGTGAGGAATGACCAAAGAACATCTCTGAAGAGGAGGTGATTTAGTTTTCTTTTATTATCTGTTTATTTATTACTAATCCCCACCTCAGGATATTTTTCCATTGATTTTTAGAGAGAGTGGAAGGGCCAGAGAGGGAGGGTGATAGAGAGAGAAGAAAAGAGGAGAAAGACAGAGAAACATCAATGTGAGAGACACATTGCTTGGTTGCCTCCTGCACATGCAGGGCTGGAAATGGAACCTGAAATCTAGGTATGTGCCATGCCCGGGAATCAAACCAGGAACCATTCAGTGCACAGGCAGACACTCCAACCACTGAGCAACATGGAGTCAGGGCTGACTTATTTCTTTCTGTCCTCTTCCCCCCGCCCTGTTTTATTGAGAAATAATTGATATAAAGCAGTGTATAAGTTTAAGGTGTACAGCATGATGGTTTGATAAAGAGGTGATTTGAACTGATGAGATCTAGCCTCTATAAAAAATAAGATTTTTTAAAACCTACTTTGGAGAACTTGGACATCTAAATGAAACTATAATAACTATTTGCTGACATGTTCTGGTTTAAATTATCTATGTGGACACTATCCTATACTATTATATTTTCCTTTGAGATTAGGGGACTGAAAATGTGTTCCTGCAGCTATTCTCGGTAATAATTTCTAATTTTAGGTACAGGAATCATCAAGTGTATAGATCAGACCCATTTATTTTACATAGTCTTCTCCATCTTCCAATGAATATATTAGTGTGTCAGGCCTGAGATCTATATATTATTCAGTTTTTTCTGATAAAGTTGTCATATTTCTTGCTATGTTTCTTAATCATCTGGAGTACTGAAATGCCTTCCAAATGCCCACCCACACCTGCTGTCTCTACTTCAATTCATTTTACACACAGAAACTAAATTAAATCATTTTTTAAAATGTCAATCTTATTAACACCCAATATATATATTCATATCCGGTATTCTTTATTAACTTTTTTTGTTCTTAGAATGAAATCACTCAGTCTTAAAAGGTCCCAGAGACCCTACATGATCCCTTCACATTCCTACCTTTCTAGGTCCCTCCCCTCTAGAACACAGGAATTGGTAAACTTTCTTGTATGTACCATGTTCCATTCTTCCACAGATATTTACTATGTATAGTCCATCTGAACTGTTTTTAACTCATTTCATATCCTGATGGTTTTTTAGTCTTCAAAATAAGAATTATTTTAAATATTAGAAAAACAGCCCTAGCCGATTTGGTTTAGTGGATAAAGCATCAGCCTGTGGATTGAAGGGTCCCACGTTCGATTCTGGCCAATGGCACATGCCTGGGTTGCAGGCTCGATCCACAGTGGGGAGCATGCAGAAGTCAGCCAATCAATGATTCCCTTTCATCATTGATGTTTCTTTCTATCTCTCTCTCCTTCCCCCTTCCTCTCTGAAATCAATAAAGAAATATATTTAAATATTAGAAAAAACAAATAGAGCATTATTGTTTAGCAAATTAAATATTTTGTCAAATTTATTTCAGATTTTTTTAAAACACTGAGTATATTATAGAAACATCACAAATAATTTGCAGAGCTATTATTTCATTGTCTTCTTTCCTAGTCCCAAATCAGCCACTATTTGAATCTCATTCATTTCCTTTAATAATTTTATACTACCATCAACAAATCAACAAATAACAAGTGCTGATGAGGTTGTGGAAAAAAGGCAACCTTAGTACACTGCTGGTGCGACTGCAGACTAGTGCAGCAACTATTAAAAACAACTATTAAAAACAGTATGTAGTTTTCTCAAAAAATTAAATAACGGAACTGCCATTTGACCCACTGATTTCACGAGTAGGAATATATCATTAGAATTCCAAAATATCAGTCAGAAAGAATATATGTACTCCTATATTCATAGAAATACTGTTTATAATAGCTAAGATGCAGGAATAGCCCAAAAGATGAATGGGTAAAAAAAGCTGTGGTACATTTATACCATGGAATACTATGCAGCTGTAAAAAATATTTCTCACCCTTTGAGACAGCATGGAGGGATCTGGAGAGTATTATGCTAAGCAAAATAAACCAGTCAGAGAAAGACAAATATCACGTGATCTCACTCATTAGATTCCATTCCATTCATGTGGAATCTGATGAATAAAATAAACCTGTGGGAACCTCTTTCCACATCCCGCATGGTTCAGGGTTCCCGGTTCAGGGTTCGGGTTCTGAAGGAGGCTGCATGCAAACGAAATGAGAGACTAGAGAAGATTAATTTGGTGATATTGGGGGGCCAGGCGGGAGCCTTCCTCTAGTGGAAAGGACTGCCACTTGCTCTGGCCTTTTTCTCCCTTTTATTAAGGCTTTGGGATACACCCCTAGCCTTTAAGCAGGAAATAACAAAAACAGAAATTAACATGAAACAAATAGGTATAGGTTGCTTCAGCCAACAATGTTTCAACTAAACAGTGAGTGATTAGCTCTGACCTTTCAGAGCAGTTAAGGTTGACCAGCCTTCTGGTCTCCTATTTACATCCATTTAGTAAGAACAATGTTTGGTTCCCGACATAAACTGATGAATAAAATAGATCCAGATATATAGAAGAATGGAACAGACAGATGAATCTCAGAGGGAAGGTAGGGTAAGGGGAATGGGGATGAGAATAGATTAAGCAAATATTTATATGCATAATCTATGGACACAGTCAATAGTATGGTGAAAGTCTGGAGTGGAAGTGGATACAAGATGGAAGGGGTCAATGGGGAAAAAAGAGGGAGGGTATCTGTAATACTTTCAATATTAAAAATACATTAAAATATAAAATGTATTTTTTAAATGTTTCTTTCCAATATAAATACATATAATTGATCTTGGTACACTAATTTTTCAAATTTTCATTCATGTATGTTACTTTTGAACCCATCTGATTTCTTCTATATGTTTCCTAACTATGGGCACCTTTATTTCATAGATTACCACAGGTGTTATTTGTCTATATTTTTATGATTACTTTTTAAAATGCTATCTTTTCCACTAGACTTTATCTTCTATATTATGGATCATGTCTGTTTCCTCCATCTTTATAACTCCAATGTAAGGACAGCTTTGCACATTGCAGATCTCTAACTAGTACTTTTTCAGTAAGTGAGTAGATGAATGAATTCATAGGTTAGTACTATCATTTTTAAAAGCAAGTTATTAATTATATTTAGATCCTCAGAGTATAAAATATATTAAAGAAAACTTCTCCTCAGACATAACAGCTCACTTCACCCTGGAGACAAATTCATTAAAGCTAGCAACCTTTAAAAGCCTGAAAATGATCACCATTCAAGACTTAAAATTATGTTTTCACTGGCTCATGTCTGCTGATCTTAACAACCCTCTTCAACTTGAACATGAAATAAAGAATTACATATAAGCGGAGAGAAGTAAATGTTGCTCTTCATTTTAAGTGTCCTTTAGTAGTAAAAAGCTGTGGAGTATTTATGCAAATCATCATGAATAACAAATGAAATTGTTCTGATCAAAGCTACTAAAAGGATCACTCAATGGATTAATTGTCAACAAAGTACAGCCCTTTATATTGCAACCATGTGTAACTGGATTGTAGCTTAGTGAACTGTAAAGAAAACAGTTCAAATTTAAGTTTACACCGGCATAATAACTAAAGTTTTAACAACACTTCTTGTAATCTGGATTACAATTTAAGTGGAGCACATAAACTGTTGTGAAGAGAATAGTTGACTTTTCCATATATAGTTTTTCAAGCAAATTTAGAAATTTTTATTATTTTTTTTCCTATCCAACTCTGTTAATAGCACATGGAGAGGAGCAGAACGTGTCCTAAAGTATCTCTTTGGCATAAGAATTATTTTTAGGTTGATTATTTTTTAAGAAACAGCAGATATAGAAAAAGCCCTGAAAACCCATTAGAAGATACTCTTTTATAAGAGAATTTACATTTATAAGGGAAATCTCCCTTTGTAAGGGTGTCTCCTTTTCTGAACTTGGAAGAGCAGGATGACAAAATCTTCTAGAAATCCTTATCAATGAAGAAGGCTTGGACTTTAATCTGCATAACAGTCCTAACCTTGTGTATTGTGCTTAACATCTTTTTTTTTTTTTTTTGATCTTTGGCAGAGATGGTATTTAAGGTGGTGGTTTGGGCCATTTCCTTGAGTTACTTAGTTTTTCTGTGTCTCTCCTATGTATACAAGAGGTGTATGTGTTACCAAACTATTGTTTGTTTTTCTCCTATTATTCTGTCCTTTATTACACAGAGGTATCAGCCAGGAACATAGCAAGGTAAACGAGAAATTATTTTTCCTTTCTAATACACAGAAAACTAAGTATTTGGCATAGAGTATATTGACATTTGTGAGACACATATGTTTTGCCTTTTGCTTAGTTCTTATATATTTCCTAGATGTTTTGGGAATAAATATAGGTTAAAAAATAGGTAAGGAAGAATTAACTCTCACTTTCTACATGTATCTCAGACTCATATGCTATATGAATATGGCTATTTGTGAATGATCAATGGCACCTTACTAAAAGGTTTCATGAGAAATTTATAACCAGTGCTGTGCCGGGATCATCTACATACTACTGGGTATGTGGAACCTAATGCACAATAAAAATGTGGGTTTTTTTTTTCAAAAATATTTAGAATTTTGAAAGGTTGACAAAAGATCAACAAAGTGTGAAATTCTTTTCAGACCTGCAGGTCCATTATTCACAAAATTGCAGCTTTTATATCTTCTTTTGAAATTCTGGTACTGGCCCAGTGGGAGTAACTTGTATTTTCTTTTTGCATGAATGGATGCTGCTAAAGTGCAAATGAGGACTGGATTAACTTTTCAAAAGGATTCCAATTGAATTCTAAAACAAGGGTCTTGACCATCAAGAACATACTTCATGATCCTTGAGAACATGCTTGACCTTTGAATAGAAGCAATGGTGACTGTTATTGGTATAATTTCTGTGACAAAAACCATAACTATAAATGCATTAATATATATATATATATATATATATATATATATATATATATATATATATATATAATTTTAGAGAAGAAGAGAGAGAAATAAACATCAATGATGAAAAGAGAATCATTGATTGGCTGCCTCCTGCATGCCCCCACTGGGGACTGAGCCCACAACCCAGGCATGTGCCCTCAACTAGAATTTAACCTGGAACCCTTCAGTCCTCAGGCTGACACTCTATCCACTGAGCCAAACCTGCCAAGACTATAAATGTATTTTAATTATAAAGTTATATTCATTATAAAATGCCCATTTCCCCTTTGTAAATATTTTAGTGTGAAATAACTGAAAATCATGATGGTGTCCAGATTTAAAGTACTTTAATTTGAAAAGATATAATGCAGGCACTATGCAGTTGTTTTTAGCTTAACTATGCACTGGTGTCTTATTACTTTAAACAACTTTCCCTTTATTCTGGATCATATCACATGTCACCTACCGCTTTAGTATGAACTGCCATTTTGTCTTTAACTGCTCCTCCCTTCAAAGAAAAGAAAAAACCTTTTTAAAACTGGTCTCTATCAAGTACAGGGGTAAAAAGGGATGCAGAGGAGTGAGTGCCTTTGAAAAGCAGAAGATAGAATTATGGGCCTTTGGGCCTGACTTGGGTTATAACTAAATATGAAAATAATAATAATAATAATAATAATAATAATAATAATAATAATAATAATATAGCAAGTAGAGTTGGGTAGAAAATGTCTAAGAAAAGGAGGAGTCATTTTGTTACCTGTGATGTTGACTCTTGGTTCTTGAGTTCAGCAAAACAAAGGTATTCAGAGTCAGAAACTCTAATGGAATAGGAATTTTATTTAGTATGCAAAGTGAAAGTACACTCAAAGAGAAGGTTCAAGCAGACTACTCAGAGATCTGCCTTGGCCTTATAGAAGGAAAGTCACAGAGGCAGAATAAGTGAGCCAGCTGGGCTGTGTAGACTCAGAAAACAAGCTACAGAGGCAAAATAAAGGCCCTTGGAGGCAGGTTCAGGAAGTTAACCTTGGATGAGTTGCCTCTGCCTGCTGCTCCTCTGGTTGCAAGTCTCTTGGGTACCATTAGAGCTTAGTAGAAAGAGAGCAAAGATACACATCTGAAGAAAGGCAGCTTGGGATGTGCTCTAGAGAGCATGCACTGAATCCTTTGTCTTAAGGGTTTATATCTATTTTCTAAAGACAGTAATTTTAGAAGTCTCAAGGAAGATCTCAATACAATATTCATCATCTTTCCAGGTGTGTCCTTTAAAATACTGATTCATCAAAATGAGTTTATAGGGTCAAGATGATGGTCTCTATTGATTGGTATCTACACTAGCTATATCAGCCATGGTGTTGCTTCACCTGATTTTGCTACTTTTCTGGTCCTGGACCTGAAACACAACAGAGGCTTAGATGCTATCTAAAGTTTGATTGAAAGTATGTCTATGGTCAACAGACCTGATGCTTTGTTCCTAAGATTATTTGATGCTGATCATAATTGCATTGTCCTTAAGGCTTAATACTTCAGGGAGTGGTCCTGCAAGGGAGAAGGAGACAGGTGACTCAGGGTGCTAGATGAAGTCAGTTTGAATCAGCTGTCCCAGTTTTCCAATTCTACTTGTCAAAGATTTTTCCTAGCTTCATACTATCCTGCCTTAACTTGATATCAGAAAGACAACTATATCATGAATCATAGGTAGTCCATTTTTTTTGTGAACCCTCCTCTTAGCAGATTGCATGTGGCATAGAGTTTACCTCTGAAAAATTAAATGACAAGAACAAGGCAGGGCCATACCATGTCTAGGAGACTTGGTCTATGGCCTAACTTCAGGTCATGACAAGAAAACTAAGACAAAAGACCAGTCAGAAGAATATTTGTGTGAGGAGGAAATGAGATGACAAAAGGGGAAAGTAAAAGATGAATCAGAGGGGGAAAAAATCTTGGGAGTTTTTGCATTAAGAAAAGTGACCCTTGTGTCTCGGAATATTCCATGCACATTTACAGAGCACTAGCAGGCATTATCAAGAAAGGTGAGAAATACAAGAGTAATATCACACACATTATTGCCTTTAGGTGCTCTGGATCTAATAGTCAAAAAAGATAGCAAAAGTTTCATTATAATAGGAGAACAAGCTTAGAAGTATACACTGTATAGATATAGCAAACAGAAAGGTACAGCACAGCACAGAATTTCAAGGAAGAGGTTTATGACCAAATCTTGAAAAAATGAGTCAGATGAAGAATGAGCGGGAAGTAATTATAGGTAAATAGAATAGCATGAGTGATTTCAGAGATGTGTGCATCAGTGTGGTGTGTTGTAGGACTATAGGCACCTCAGTAATTATTACACATTAGCTTAACAGACAATAAAAGGTAGGAAATGGAAATATTAACAGCCCAAGTCATGAAAGACTTATGTGTCACACTCCTAGACTTTAACTCCTGCCATTGAAAGTATTTTTAAAAGAAGGCTGATAAGGCAAAGTTGCATTTAATCAAAGGTAAAAAGAGCTGAGTGGAATAATCTCAGGCCGTGAGACCAGTCAGGGGTCTACAGTAATAGCCTGGTGAGAGCAGCTGAAGGCCTGGACTAGGGGAGTGGTGGTAGGACTGGAGAGGATGGGGAAAGATTTAGGAGGTAAAGATTGCAATTATTAAACAGATTGATTTGTGGTTTAGTGATGGACTTTAGGGGAAGGAAATAAATAACTGTATCTGAGTGGACTGAGAAAGGCAGGGCTAAATATACCCTTCAGGATGTGAATTCATTTTAATATCATGCAGCTGTAGCAACACAATCAAAATGTCCAGTGGCCTAACAGCAAGTTTATTTCTTGCTCACGGTACATATCCGGTGGATTGTGAGATATCCCTGCTCCACACCAGCACTCAAGAATCCAGACTGCCACAGGTGCCACCATTTTGTAGTTGCATCAGCTAAATCATGTCCCAGCAGCAGAAGGAGATTAGCCTGGAGAAATGTGCAGAGGCATGCCTCATCTCAGCTAAGAAGTAACACTTTCTTCTGCTCACATTTCTTGGGTCAGAACCAGTGAAGCATCCCTATCCAACTTATAATCTATACAGAGAATGATAAATGCCCAGAGAGAAAGGAGAACCAAATATTGATGACAACTAGTGATTTATAATAAAACCTAATATAAGGCCAACCTGTTCTGGTATGAAGTTATGTACCATAAGAAAGGCTAGGCTTGGCCACAGGAAAACATACAGAGCCCTCACATTATAATAACTTTCTCTTTGCTAGTATCTGTGCTCAACCTATGTATGTTAAAATATTCAGTAATTTAATCCTCACAACCATTCAAGAATATATTTTTAATGACTTTTTGAATTTTAAATTTGGAAAGTTCAAATAATCATTCTAGAAAAAAAAACACCTTTAGTTTGCATGTGAAAAATTTATATATGGAAGAATAAAATGAAAAAAATACAAGGTTCAAGTTGAAAGATAAATAAGTCATGGGAATGTTGATAAATAAGTCACTGTTGCATATTTAAAAGTTGCTAAAAGTTATCATGAGGGGAAAAAGTGTTGTAACTATGTATACTGACAGATGTGAAGTAGACTTATTGTGGACATAATTTTCTAATACATACCAATATCAAATAATTATGTTGTACACCTGAAACTAATATAATGCTATATCTCAGTTATACCTACGTATGAAAACAAAACAAGACCAAACAAATATATTGACAGGCTGACAGACAGAAGTGGCCATCCTATGCTAGGAAACTTGGGCATTTTTATTTATCAGATACTCATACAAAAAAAAGGAAAAGTAAATAACCTAACAAGAAAAAAATGAAATTATGTCTCAGATAACATAAACAATGAGCTTCAGAAATAGAATCAAACTCAGAATGGATTCTAAATCCAGCGTGCTTTCTTTCATCACACTATTCCTCATGTCCCAGGATGTGGCTCCCAAAGATTACACAAAAGCTCTGTGGCATTTCATACAGCTGGGCAAAATTACTGGTATAAACCTCTCAGTAAAGAGTGAGGATAAAGACATGATTAAATTATTGTATTCTATTCAATATTGATATAATCTCTGTGGCTTACTCAAGAAGACCTGGGTGGTCACACGGGTTTTATTTTGAAATCCCCAATGACAATGCAGTATTTGTCTTAAAACCTTAAGGTTGGATGGGATGAGGAAAGGGAGCAGTTTTTCCCTTCTTGTTATCCCCAAAATGCAAATTGATAAGTCTCTATTGTTATGATTTGCAGTTATAGTTGACACTGTTTATCCCACCAAATTCTGTCTAGTATGCATGGCAGGAGAGAAATAGAACACTCCTCTGCCATATTCTCACAGCCTACTGTATTCCTTGAACCTAAGAATTGCCACATTGTGGCACTAATTTCTTAATTTAAAATTCAAAACAGAAATGAATTTTAACTACTAAATATTAAGAGAGTAACTCTATTATTTAAGCTGGCACTTAGGTTAAGATGTATAATCATTGATAAAATTGTAGTTAATGCAAAAGCTAGTTTACTTTCTAGGTGCAGAATTTGTGAGTACTATACTAAAACCCATAGGCAAGAATTAAATTTAATTCATCAAAAATTTATAAAATAGATAAGTAATACCAAAAAAGAGAGATATAAATTATGAAATTAGACAACAAAGAGCTCTTATGAATGAAATTGATTTTAGAAAAACATGCATTAAAGTTAGATTGTACTCCCCAAACTTTGGTACTCTGGGGAGTGTGCAGAGGCCATTTAACTACAAAATGAACACATCATGTTCTTGAGGACTATTATAATAAAAATTTAATGATTTAACCTGTATTTTTATATTTCTGTAAACATGGCTATATTACAGGGTAGAACCTTAGCTTGTATGACATTTTACAATATGGCAGGAACTACAATGAAAGCAGGTCACTTAGTCTTCTCTGAGGATATGTGCTGGTTCCCTCTGCTATTAATGGTAGGGTAGCCATGAGCTTTGAGAAACAGATAAAGGCAATGTGAAAATTGGAGCAACACAATTTTGTGGTTATGTCATGGCTTTGGACTTCAGAGGGAAAGTAAAAAAAGGCCAAGAATTATCTTCCTTTGAACATGAACTGGACAATAATGTGGATAAATGATGACAGGTTACATTTAGATACAAAGTTGGCAGAGCATCTAAGAACCTCCCATTTTTATATTAGAGGACAGAGGGCTGGCTGAGTCCTGGGCAACAATACTCTTCTGACACCTGCTGTGATGAGGGTTTTAGTCCTGCCTACTCCCACAGAATCTATGTCCTGCATTCCTCTTGGCATGGATTTGAATAGTATACTGAAACTGTGAAACAGAGAGACAGATTTAATAATCATTCCACTTAGTAAGTACGGCTGGGGCAGGTAATTAAACAGGTTTTCTCTTGCCAGCAGGCATAAAGGAATGTAGCTCAGAGACATGGTCACACCTCTGGACTGAGATGGAAAGCTAATATTAAACAGTCCTTCTTTAGGCAGGCCCATCTCAGCATTGCTGTTCTTAGCAAGCAGAAGTTATTAAAGGGTCTAGTCAGGCTGCCAGAGGCCTGCCAAATCATCAGTCTTAGGGATGTTGAATTTATAGGCTGAAAATGAAAAGGGACTAGAATCATTGAAAAATTATTATCATTATTATTCAGGTGGTTGATGTCTGATAAAATATGTTCATTGTGAATCTTTGATATTGTCATGACATGAAAAACTAACTGTTCAAACATTGGGGATTTGATTACTTAATTTTTAAAATCTCTAGTTTTCTTTGCATTATGAAAATACTGTCCTTAATTGATGTGAGACATATTAGCTTATCTGTGTGTAGTTACAAAACATAGGGAGATAAAATGTGAACTTCCTTAAATTGCCCTTAGTTAGGAAAGGTGTTTTTTTTTTTTCTTATTTGAGGATGGAAGGTCAAAACCATTTAAACATTTAAAAACTATATCTCCATTTTGTTAATAATTTTCCCTATATTAATTGTTTCTGTTATATATTGTTGTGCAACAAACTACCCAAAATGTAGTGTCTTAAAATAGCAAACACTTTATTATAATTCAAAATGTTGAAGGTCAGGAATCTGGGACAGGCTTGGCTAGGTAATTCTTCTGCTCCGCAGTGTGCTGGCTGACCTGGGTCACTGAGTGGTACTTAGCTGATGGCTGGTCTAGTCTAGGGCGTGCAAGCTATCTGCTGCTTCCGCTTGGTTGGGACAAATGGATGTTTAGGCCCAGCTGTGTAATTTTCCTTCACCATGAAGGATTAGGCCTCTCAACAGGGCCATCTTTTAAAATAGCGAGTAGAGAGAGGAGAGAGTGAGAATGAGAGAGAGGGGAAAACATTGATATGAAAGAGATTTATCTATTGGTAGCTTCCTGCACAATTTCTGACCAAGGGTAAAGTTCAAACCTGCCACCCAGGTACATCCATGAATAGAACCCACAACTCTCCGGTGCACAGTCAATGCTCTAACCACTGAGCTTTCCAGCCAGGGGTATTTTTTAAAAATATATATTTTATTGATTTTTTACAGATAGAAAGGTTGAGGGATAGATGGTTGGAAACACTGATAAAAGAGAAACATGGATCAGCTGCCTCCTGTACAGGGATGTGCCTGCAACCAATGTACATACCCTTAACTGGAATCAAACCTGGGACCTTTCAGTGCACAGGCCAATACTCTATCCACTGAGTCAAACTGGTTAGGGCAATTTTTTTCTTATAATTTGCTTGTTGTTTTTTTAAAATTTATTTCTGTAAAATGAATCAGTTACTTAATCTATCCTTTCTTTTTAACTGATAAAAGCATTTAAGGCTGTTCATTTTTTTCTGAACTCTACTTACCCATATCCCATATGCTCATATATAGCATATATTTTTTATAATGTTAATGTAAGAAATCATTCAAACCTGTAAAGAATTCCAGTGAGTTTCTTTGAGCCAAACTGTCAACAATTGCTGGGAAGCAGAATCTCAACGTATTGGGATAATGCTATGGAGAATGAAGGTTTTCCATCTATTTTTATAAATTACCAGCAAAAGATGAAATGTTAGTGGATTACATTAAATCCATTGGTGATAGATTAGGGAGGTGGGAGAAAGCAAAGCAAAGGTAACCTCTGGGATTGGGTAAAAAGTAAAATAATAGACACATGCTTCTTTTACATAGGTGGACATAGGATACAGGAAACAACTAAAAGGATAACAGTAACAATGAGGGAATTGGTGGTCTGTGCCCTAGTGCCATTTGGTGTGCTGTGAGAGGTCTGGAAAAAGGGAAGTTACAAGTTACCCTGACCTTCCTCAGTTATATTATTTTAGATGCAAAAAAGACAACAGGCTCAGTAAAGATCGAAGTTGATCTTTGTCAAGGAAGAAACTGGCCTAGGACCTGACTACCCACTATTAACTGCTTTTTAATGAAAAGATTTTAATTTCAGACCATCCTTTGTGGTCACTTGAGGTCTATGAGTTTGCAAGCCTTGCCACACAAGTCTTCCCTGAGTTAGTCAGATTAGCATGTGTCCCCTTTTTGTCCACCGTTACCTTTGTTCTCTAGAAGTTTTAAAATTTTGATTAGTGTTTAATTAAAGCAGTTTAAGAAAACATATTTTTCTCTATATCTAGATTTATGGATTCATTCATTTACTTGAGGTGGAGCCCTAGAATATATGAAGTGGAAGATGAAAGAATCTGAGTATTTTTAATACTTTGGCTAATTTGGTGATCTTTACTACATTTTTATTTATATATTGATGCTGTTCCATGTTCTTTTAAAAGTACATTTCACTGAATAAGTTGGATTTTCCTAAACTTGCTATCTGTAGATGGTTCCTATGAAAGTGGGGTGTGAAAGCATCCTAGGCAACATTCCAAACTTCGCAATTTAAAAGCTCTTCCTGCTGCCACAAAAACAGACTGCCTGCTGCAAATGTGGCTCCTTTGTTTGCTCCACAACAGCCCAAGTCTTCTGCTTCTCTTCATCAAGCCTGGATCAGAGGTCATGTTCTCTCCTGTTTAATAGATGTAGTTTTTGTACTTCTGAGTAAGCTCCTCACCTTTGTTGAGGTTGTCAGAGAACTATTCTGCTAGGACCCCTTGAACTCTGTCTTCTTATCTTGAATTCTCCTTTTATGGCATCTGTCCATCTAATTTCCTTTTGTCAGCCCTCGTAGGAACCTTCTACAAATAGTTAGTTTAGGAAAATGCAACTTATTCTGTGAAATTATTTTATAATGCCCCTGAAAATTGAGATTTCAAGGTGGTATTCCTTTTCCCTGATGCTTTGGTGTGATTTTTCAGGAAGACAAAGAGAGAGATCTTACTTAGGTAGTGTGATGGTTAATTTTATGTGTCAACTTTGTGCCCAGTTGATTGGTCAAATACCAGTCTATAGGTATTGCTGTGAAGATATTTTAGATATCTATTGATTGACCTTTAAATCAATAGACTTTGAATAAAGCAGATTAGCCTCCATAATGTAGGTGGACCCAACCCAATCAGCTGATAGCCTTAACAGAAAAAAACTGAGATCCTATTAATAGAAGAAATTCTGCATTCATATTGCCTTCAGGTTCAAGACTGCAAAGTTAAAACTGCCCAAATTTCTAACCTGCTGCATATTCCTGAGAATTCCAAAATTACCAGCCCCTATAATAGCGTGAGCCAATTCCTTAAAATAAATCTCACTCTATATGCATTTATATATCCTCATCATTATATTTTTCTGGAGAATTCACTAATATAAGTACCCATATTTGTAATGAAAATTTAATAACTAATTTGATGCAAATATTGGGATAATTTTGCAGAGAAATTTCATTTAATAATCTTTTGTGGTTATTCAGCATTTGTAAAAGTTTAATTTTTTCAAAGATATACTTATTAACCTATCTAAGAAGAGTAATATGCAAATTGACCATACACCTGCTACATCCACAAGCCATATCCACAAGCCAATCAGGAGCAAGTATGCAAATTAACCCAACCAAGATGGCTACACCATCTGAGAGAGCAAGAGGCTTGGGTTTCCCTGGCAATGGAGAAAGCCAAGCTTTCTACCTGCCCTGGCCTGCCCTGACCTCCATTCAAGGATACAAAGTTTTAATTATAGAAGATAAATTCCAACAAAAATGGCTATGGCCACAGAGTGAGCAGAAGGCTTGGCTTTGCTCATGGCTACAAAATTTCAATTATAGAAGATAAATAAATCCCAGATATCAGGGCCTCTGGTTGGGTTGCTAGGGGGCATGACCAGCCTGCAAACCACCACAGACCCCTCGTCCAGGCTGTTCCACTCCCCAAGGAAACCCCCACGCTGATCCGAGACACCTTTCAGGGCAAACTGGCTGGCCCCCACCCATTTACCAGTCCTCTATCTTATCTAATCCTATCTAAGAAAAGAATAATATGCAAATTTACCATCACCCAACACAACAAGATGGCTGTCTCCAGGTGGTCAAAGATGACTGCCCACATGTAGACACAAGGTGGCCATCATAAGATGGCCAGCAGGGGAAGGCAGTTGGGAGAGGCCTGCAAGGTAGAGCAGTTGGAGCCAATCTAGCCTGCAGAGGAGAGCAGTTAGGGGTGACCAGGCTGGCAGGGGAGCAGTTAGGCATCAATCTGGCTGGCAGGGGAGTTTTAGGGGATGATCAGGCTGGCAGGCAGAAGCAATTAGGGGCATCAGGAATGCAGGCAGGTAAGCAGTTGGGAGCCAGCAGTCCTGGATTGTGAGTTTAGGCCTCATTTTGAACCCAGGCCTAAATAGGCAGTGGGACATTCCTCAAATGGTCCCAGATTGGAAAGGGTGCAGGCTGGACTGAGGGACACACCCCTCCTTGTACATATAATTCCATAGAACAATTTTGGGAATAGTAGTTTAACATGTTGGGCAATTCTGTATTTTATTTTCATTCTTACTATAGTGTTTCCAGAGTGTGGTATGAAAGGGGTCAGGAGCTAAAGTTTTAAGGGATTAGTATTTGTAAAGACT
Organism: Lasiurus borealis; assembly: GCA_004026805.1. Classification (NCBI taxonomy): domain Eukaryota; kingdom Metazoa; phylum Chordata; class Mammalia; order Chiroptera; family Vespertilionidae; genus Lasiurus; species Lasiurus borealis. The sequence goes on along the minus strand of PVJN01010626.1, from coordinate 8,354 downwards.
ATGTCTGTTAGGCACTAATGATTGAATCTATAGATCATAGCATGAAGACAGAAACATTCTAATCCTCTTTCTTACCCATAAACATACCTGATAGATTGTATTTGTAACAAAAAATGTATCAAAGAGATACAGTTTAAAAATAATGATATCTAATGTGATAGATATATATTGATGAAATATATCTCAAAATATTTCTTAAGCATTCATGTCAGGGTAATTAGAGTAGACTTGGGCCTTAAATTTTAATCTGAGTCAGAAAAGGTCAAAGGTGATAGGAAAATATCCAAACCTTAATCATTAAAAATATAATTAGAGCATATATCTTTTATAGTATCATTGATTTGTGTGATTTTAAAATTCATGGTATAAATATAGACTACTGCTGTATTCTAAATAAAAATAATATATAAAATTATAAACAGTAGCTTTTTAAAACACAGGTTGAATAATTACAATGTAAGAATTATCTCCTTTAATCCCATTGTGAGATATAGTACCTAATGTAAGGTTAATTCAATTGCAACACATTTATTCATAGTACAGATGAGAAACTCATATTTTCCAAGACAACTCTGAAAACAGAATTACCAGATATTTTTCATTATCAGGGTTATCCCATATACTTGCTTTTTGAAAGAAAGAACACTTTCACATGTGTTTCCATAGGGCACACTGCTTGGGAAGTTTTATATTCTTGATTCTGTACTACATTTTATAACCAAGGATGGCCAAAGTCATTTGCATAAGTGTTAGGTTGCCTTACATTTTTATTGCAATTATTCATAAAATTATTGGTGGTCATAAATAGTGTATATGCTCCCCAAACTTAAAGATTGACTAGTTATGACATTAAGCCTGAGATTTCTAAAGATGAACATGTGCAAATATAAATAGTTATTAGACATTGGTTTTGTACCAGTATGTTGCAAAAGATTCTGAACCAAATGTACTCACCACATAGATGACAATGTATGGACTAGGGTCCACCCACACAAAAAAGGCATCCTATATAGAGATAAAAATGGAGGAAATAAGCAAATCAGAATAAATTATTCTATCATTGATAAGATAAACATTCTGATCATTAGACTAAGATTTGGAATATGCTGGAGCAAGTTTCAAACTTGCTGTATACTATGTGAGATTTTCTTGTATTTTGCTTTCAAACTCTTACCAGAGAAAGCTTGTGAAAGCCCTTAAGTAAATTATGAGAGAGTTTCCATTTGGGGCCCATTTAAGTGTGTAGCCAACAAAGTATTTTATTTTTGTTGGACCTGCTCTGGAACTTTTTTTTGCGTGTGTGTTCTAGATTGCCCTGATTCCTAGATGTCTTTCTTAGGTATTTCTTTTTGCATTAAAGAAGATAGATAGAGCTGGTTTTATTAAAGTGTTTACTTTTACATGTATCAGTGGCTCTCAAACCTGGTTGATCAAAATTTACTAGAAAACATTTTAAGAGTGGCAAGAGTCCAATCAAGGAGATTCTCATTTATGAGTGGAGTGGGCATGCATTTGAAAATGGACATTGCTAGGCTACTAGTTATGATAACCACTGGCTTACGCTTATCTCACAACCGTATTTAACTACCAAATCCATTACTTACTTTAACGACAAGAAAATGCTGTATAAAATACGGGCTGGCTGTTTTATTGCTTAGTACCAGGAAAGATGTAGTATCCTCTCTGAGTTTCTCAGAGGACCCTTCTTCAATCTGGTTCAGCACCGTGACTTTTGCTATGCTAATAAACTACTCCCTACCATCCCAACAAACCTCTGCCATCCCTCTAATGCCCAGCAGCATCTCAGCTGTTTACTGTTTAACCATTTCATGCCAAAGAACATGTGTGCTGCACTGAATGAGGCTTGCAAACAAATTATGTAGTTCTACTTGATTATCACTCAACCCAATTCATGATTTTTCTAATTATCTTGCCTGTGGTGGACATTAGCCCCTATTTTGATTTCAGTTATAAAATCTATATGTCTTAGTCCTCAAACATTCCTAAAGGGATATATGTACTATCAGAATAACCATGGAGTAGTTTATCAAAGTGCCAAGAAAGCCACTCCCTTTGATGACTTCTTTTTCCCTTCATGGTACGTTGGACTATAGTTGTTGGAAGAAGAGTTAAAGGAACAAAGATGAATCAAATTCATTAATTTTTTACTTAAATAATTTTCAAAATTTTCTCCAGATAATAACAAAAGGTAAATGAACATAGTCATTCCTCTTAGGTAGTTTTCCAACACCCAAGCATCATGGCTTTTCACTGAAGGGATGTACTAAATGAACTTGTTTATTTCCTGCTGTCATTCAAATTATAAGTTTTATTTGTTAAGCGACTATTTTAGGTACAGATTTTCTTAGGATGTGAATCAGATTTGATTATAATAATATTTTGTGAAGTAATTGATGCTGTTGAAGTTCTTTCAGGAAGTCTTTCATTGAACGTTGGCCAATATGTATTTTGCATTTTTACAGACAATAGTATATATCACTTTTACTATTATTACATAATTTTCCTGACAAATTTGTAAAGGAGAAAGTGACAAATATTGAATATTCTCCTCATATTTTCTGTCCACAAAGAGGACTCTATGAAGTCATTTTGAGTGTTAAGTTTTGTTGATGGTGTTAGAATCATTTATACTTTGCAGTTCCCTTGCACATGTCATTAATAGGGAGCTGCTTCCTTGCTTGCGTGAACGTCCAATATCTTTTTCTAGTTAAATGGTAATTCAAATGTAAAATCTAATGCTTAGGGTAATCATGTGAATTTATGATTACATATGAATTTATTCACCCAAATGCTGGGCTTCCAGAAATGAAATTGAATACATCATATTTCTCCATAAATATAGGTTTTACAGTGGAGATAGATCTAATATTGATAATCTCTTTATTTAACAGTTTTAAAATGCCATATGTGACTGCAAGCAGCAGAATGGAAATAACTATGTTTATAGCAAATAGAACAGAAAATGAAAGCAGGATATGCAAAGTTTCTCACTGAAGTGAGCATCACATTAGTGCCATAGTGCAACAGCATTAAGGCAGCAATCAGCAGGCTCAAGGAAGGGATTGGGATGCACCTAAATGTAGGATTAGGAAATTAAATGGAAAAATGATGTCAATTTTCAGATACTCAGAATCTCCAAGAAGGGATAACTTGAAGACTAAATTAAAACTAACTTACAATTGGGGACAATGCCTGTTGATTTATTTCAATGATGTTGTATGGGATAAACATCCACTAGGTGTCATTTTTTCAGTATTTGCCATTGCCACATCTATATTATTGCAAAAACAATGGCTGAAGGTCCCTAAAAACTTCAATTTAAGAGACTTTACTTACTCTAAAATGGATTCTGATTTTGCCATTTTTCTTATCTGTGCCCATTCATTCATCCCACTTGGTCTTTGCAAGTGAAATTAGTTAAATGGAAAATGCCATCGACTGAACTGACTTGACTGAAATTTGTATGTGGAAGCCCTAACCCCATGTGACTATATTTAGAGTTAAAGTTTTCAGGTGGTAATTAAAGGTAGGATTCTAATCAGATGGGATTGGTAGCCTTATAAGAAAAAAGGAGAAGGAAATATAGTATTTTTATTTCTCCATCATGTGAGACTCAGTGAGATGACACTGTTTACAAGCCAAGAAGAAAGCTCTCATCAGAAACTGACCCTGCTGGCACCCTGCTAGGACTGTAAGAAAACTACATTTCTGTTTTAAACCACATACTCATGGTATTTTGCTATGGCAGCCTGACCAGCTAAGACAGAGAGCATATTCATTCCAACCCATACCTATGCTCAGATGATATTTGCCATTTCATTTAGTTTCTACCATATGTGAATATTATAGCAGCCATAGGTGACAGATCCACAGACATGTTTTTAAAGACAGTCTGCATTTTCTCACCAATCTGTACTCACTTCCAAATTTCTTGGAATATAGGGGATTCTGATGCCAAAAACAAAACAGGCAAACATAAAAGTCCCATTTGAAATCTAAACAATCACAATTAGAATAAAATTAAGCTATCTAAGAAAATATCAGGCACAAGAAATACAACTGTGAGAAAACTCTGAATTTTATTTTACAGAATTTAAATATTCTAGTTATTCAAATTTTAATTCAAATACCAGAAGGTCTGTATTACTATGTTTGGAATCTGGAAGATATTTCAATTTTACATATATATCTAAGAAAAAAGGCACAGATTTCTTTGAATTAGAATTTGGGAAAAAAGTTATTACTTACCAAATTAATCCTAATCTCTATATATAAAAGGCTAAGTGTCCATCCGTCCAACCAGTAGCTAAATGTGCACTGACCACCAGGAGGCAGGCGCTCAACACAGGAGGTGCCATCATGTGCACCAGCCATTTAAAAGTAAATGGCGGGTGCAAACATTTTACAGTTTAACCAAATATTTGTGAAGCATTTTCACATGCTTTATCTCATTTGATCCTCACAGAAATCCTAGAGTAGGTAGATAGGAGACTCAGTAGAATCCTATTTTCTTTTCATTAGCAAGATATGAATAGCAATATTAAAATATTCTAATTAATTTTATTTCAATGTGCATGAATCCATGCACCAGGACACTAGTATATATCTAAAAAGAACAAATTACCTAGGATTGGTATAATTAAGACCAGGTTTTTAATTCAAGTTGAATTCTGGAGGTATCCTTTTAAGTCAATCAATTATTACTGTTCTTAAGCAACTCAAGATACCATAGCAAATCAATAGAGTAAAAGTATACAAATTATATGATAAAAAACAACAACTATGTGCTTTAAATTGTGACTAAAGTAACTTTAAAATCAAATCAAACTTTTTAAAGTTTGATTACATTAGGGTTTATTTCCCATGTTTACAATATATTTAAATACATACCATGTACCTGTCACCTTGTGAAGCTTTGGCATAAAAAAAGGATAGATAGCATCTCTACCTTTAAGATTTTTCTAGCCCAGCCAGTGTGGCTTTTGAGCATCAATCCATGAACCAAGAGGTCACTAGTTCCATTCCTGGCCAGGGCACATGCCCAAATTGCAGCCAGACTCCCAGTAGGGGGTGTGCAGGAGGCAGCTAATCGATGATATTTCTCTCTTATCATTGATGTTTCTATATCTCTCTTTCTCTCCTTTCCTCTCTCTAAAAAAATCAATAAAAATGTTATAAAGAATATTTCTATACAAAAATGTGGCCAATAGGCTCTGAGATGTAATAAATTAGAAATTTGGACTTAAGAGAGTCATGTAGATATTGCTATGAAATTTGTTCAGTTGTAGATTGACCATTGAATTTTTAAAATATATTGCCTTTTATGAAAATCAAAAGGCAGATACTTTATTTAACTGAAAAAAATATGTACTAGATTATCATTGGCTGCAAACTCAAAGTTAAGACTATTTCATGAAAATTTTGCCACTTAATAGCACCAGTAAGGAAATTATACATGTCATTAGATTAGGACTCTTCCAACAGGACTATGCTTTTCTTTCTCTAGAGCTTATCTTTTCCTGACAGATTCATTAATAGGTGTTAAAAAGAAAGGAACTAGATGGAATGGAGAAGTATGGCTCTCATTCCCCTATTCACCACTCTCTCTCTTTTTCTCCATTCTGTAAATTGGGGGATAATTTGTTCATGCAAGTAGTTTTGGAGACTACTTCATGGTTTGATGTGGCTCCTATGTACCATTTATTTTAAATGCAGCCTTTGACATATTTCTTATACTGACCTTTAGTGAGGAAAATAGTTTTGATTATGAATATTTTAAAAATAGTTTTATCAAAATTTTAACATAATAAAGCATGGATCTTTATAAACTGAAGACCCACTGCATGAAATTTGTGCAGGAGTAGGCCTTCCTTCCCTACCCAGTGCTAAGGCTGCTCAACTGCTCACTATAACGTGCACTGACCACCAGGAAGCAGATGCTGCTGGGGTCTGGCTGATCAGGACTGAGTGAGGTGGGCTGGACATGCCCAGGGGTCCTCCTGCAGTCCCTCCCTGGCCTGATCAGAACTGGCTTCTCTTTGTCACCTCTGGCCACTGGCAGGCAACTGGGACCCAGGCTTCCCTTGCAGCCCCAACTTCATCTGGAAGGTCATCTGGAAGGACGTCCTGGTCTAATTAGCACACTACACTTTTATTATTATACCTGCATCTGTTACATTATGATAAAATCATTACCTATATCTAATACTCACTTATTAGATATTTGTGACATAATCAAACGTTGTACTAATACATTTTATGTGAATATCTAGCCTGTTTTCTTAAGCCACATTTATCAGATCCAACACTTTGAAGAGGTAATCTATTTTTGCCAAAACCAGTGCCTGTATATCACCTAGAATCAGGCAGACCTATTAAACTTGAGTATTATGCTTCTTCACTAACCATCCAAACTTCTTATCCCATCGTATTATAGGCCCTCATATTCTGCAGCTTTAGCTTAATTCCCATAATTCGTCCAATAGATTCTGATAAAATAAGTTAAGAACTGTTCATTAAAGAGCATTATTCTTTTATTTTCCTTGGCACATTTTGAGATCTGTTCCTCCACTCTGATGAAGCGAAATAATAGCAAACTAGAGGCCCAGTGCACAAATTTGTGCACAGGTGGGGTCCCTCTGGGTGGCCTGCAGAGATCGGGCCAAAACTTGCAGTCTAATGCTGCCTGTGGCTTCTACCTGTTGCCCCTGTTCATCCCAGCTCCACTGTACCTGCAGTGTGCCCAATCAGTCCCGATCAAGAAAGGCTCATGCTGCCACAGCATTGCTCACCAGCCATGAGCCCAGCGTTTTGTGCCCTCCCAAGGGGAGTAGCCTATGGGATCAGGCTGAAACCAGCTCTCTGACATCCCTTGAGGGGTACCAAATTGTAAGAGGGTGCAGCCCAGGCTGAGGGACCCCACCAGTGTATGATCAGGCCAGGTAGGGACTCCTGGAGGACCCTTGCACATGTCCAGCCTATTTCACTCAGTCCCAATCAACCAGACCCCAGCAGCAAGCTAACCTATCAGTTGGAGCATCTGCTTCCTTGTGGTCAGTGCATGTCATAGTGAGCAGTTGAGGTTGTTCAGTTGTTCTATATTTGGTCTATTTGCATATTACACTTTAATTATATAGGATTGTTAGAAGGATGATATATAAATGCAGGATGGGCACTGAATCCTAGTTCACAAATTCCTGATTGTTTTGATCAGTTAGTTTACAGTTTATCTTTTATATACTTAGATTGAAAATACTTTATCTTGGTCCTGGACAGGTAGCTCAATTGGCTAGAATAGTGGTCAGCAAACTCATTAGTCAAAGAGCCAAATATTAACAGCACAACAACTGAAATTTATTTTGAGAGCCAAACTTTTTAAATTTAAACTTCTTCTAATGCCACTTCTTCAAAATAGACTCACCCAGGATGTGGTATTTTGTGGAAGAGCCACACTCAACGGGCCAAAGAGGTGCCATACACTTGCGAGCTGCAATTTGATGATCACTGGAGTAGAATATCATACTGATACACCAACTTTGTGTGTTTGATCTGATCAGGGTACATATAAGAATCAATTCTCTCTCTCTCTCTCTCTCTCTCTCTCTCTCTCTCTCTCTCTCTCTCTCTCTCTCCAATAAAAGGAAAAAGAAAAAAAATCATGTTTGTAAAGTTTGTATGGAAGAAAGGGCTTGGAAAACAGGTGTCCTGGGTTGTGATCATTCTTTGCAATTATCTTTATGATTTTGGAAAATTCACTTCAGTGCTTCTAAGGTCTATTAATGATAAGTTGTACTTCCTGACTCTTCTCCTTCTTTCCAATTTTCAAGAGCAGTTGAAATGAGCTAACCCTCCTAGTGCAGTTTAAGGTTTATAGCAATTTAGAGAGACACACTCAGTGCTCTGTGTAGAAGCAACCAGCTTGTACAGCATTGATCATTTTGCTCCCTGAAATTGGTAAGGCATTGCTGTGATACAAATTCTGAAGGAATCTGCCAGAAATAACATCTTAGATATCAGATGTAAAGTAAAAAATGTTAAAATCTCAGACATTCCTTCTGGTTTGTCTTATGGTTGAATTTAGTATAAATATCGGGTTGCCTTTGTCCATATAAATTATTTAGAATTCCTTTTTTATTTTTACTATTTGATTACCTCATTCAAGTTAACTAAAATCTCTGTATGAATGGTCACATTGAGGGCCTTTAATGCCATTTAAATTTCCTTCATTTCACCTTTTTTCTTGCTTATATTTAGTATGGAGGTAACTGAATTCTAGGGAGACGATTTGTTAGTAATTTTTATAGGCTAGAATTTACTTCATTGTTTTCCTTCCT
>PVJN01010625.1:0-56656 GCA_004026805.1 Lasiurus borealis | reverse complement strand
TTTTTTTTTTTTTTTTTTTTTGGTAAAATGATCAGACTTTCAGGTATTCTTCTCTTTGTTCCTTCTACCTTTGTATCTGGATATGTTGGAGTGGAGGAATAATCTGATTTCATGGCCCTAAGGGAGAGGGCCTCCTGACTGTGCATTCTGGCCCTTGTCCATCCAGGAGAACTGGCTTAGTCAGCTTTGTCTCAGAATTTGCTCTGCTGGACTGTGCCTGACTTTGCCTTTTAGAATATAATAGCCTATCATGGCTAATTTGGTCCTTGCCTTCAGAGATAGGTTTCTACCTTTGGCTTCTCTTCTTAACAATTACAGACTTCTGTCATTTGCTTTTATGCTTCTTCTTCATTTGCATTTATGCATGATCTCTGTGTCATGCATGAGAAGTGCTGTCACTTCCATGCCATAGTGGATGTGGTGCTAAGGGCTGAAAGAGGGTCTCTGAGGAGCTTGTAGATTTCCTAAAACCATGTCCAGGGCAGTGTGTCTCTAGCTGCCATGCTCCCCTATTCCCAGATAAATTTTTCTACAGTTTGCCTTCTATTTCTCACAGTACATATCATCGTTGAACTAGGAATAAGAGATAGAGACAGAGTTATGTTCTCAACTTCTCTGCATTTTGCTTATTTCTTCCAGGATGAAAAGATGAGTAGATACATTGCTACTTTCTCTTCATGCCTACTAGATGTCCAACTAAGTCATATCTTACTGTTTCCCCTTTGCTTGGTCCTATTATATTGGGCTATAATGGTGAGTGGGGACAGATGGGAAAAACTAGCTTACAATAAAGTAGCTATATTAGGAGATGCTTCAAAAGGATTCTCCATTTTAGACTAGTTCTCTGCTTATGGTTACAAACTTGAACTTTTTATAGTCTATTGATGAGTTGCCAAGGTGTGAGATGAGGAGAATATCAAACAAGAAGTAAGCACTTTTATAATTTTTTTATTTTATATGTCATTGAGCTATCAGTTTACATGAACTTTGAATTTCTGATTTACTGTACATTTATCAGTGGGACCAGAAGGGCTCAAATATAGCAGGAAAAGCAAAAAGCAATAACCTCAAGGCCTCAACAATAACAAACTTATCTTTATTTTGTTAAACTCTTCTGTTCAGAGTTTAACATATCATTCCTTTATATAAATAATAATATTTTGTATCTTGAAAGTGCCATTTCCTTCAGACTCTGAATAGATTACTTGAACTCTGGATTATCAAGTAAAACCTTGATGTTCTCATCAATTTCAACCATAAAACAGTTGCCAATTCTGTCTCCTTATAATATTTTGTATTTATCTTGATAAATAAGGGATGTTTATCATGGGCTATGCCTTATTCTAGGCATTTCCTATATATTTGATAATTTATACCTCACAAAGTTCCATTAGCTTGCTATTAACATCCCCGCTTCACAAAGAAAACAGGCATAGAAAAAAAGTAATTTGCTCAAGATTACAAAGCAAGTGACAAAGCTGAGATTTGGTCCTGAGGAATATGTTTTCTGAGTTTTAAATTCCTCACTACACTATCTCTCTAATAGAGGAGATAAATTTATGAATTACTATTCTTAGTTCTCCCTCACCTCTTGCTACTTATTCTTTACTAGAATGCTAGCAACTAAGCCTACTTTGAAAGTGTGCCCACATAATCACAGATTCACATGTACATACATATAAACACACATGTTACATTAATTAAACAAGGAAGTTATTCAATGGAGGTGGTTCTAATGCTGTGATAGACTACAAAAGCAAACTAAAATCTAAGCATTTAAATGCATCATGGTTATAAAATTAAAACCTGAGGATAATGAATCACAAAAAGCTTAATTAGGCTTTAAGCTTTACAAAATCATTAATTTGCTTGTTTTGCTTCTACCCTTTCTTTATAAAAATCTCTCCCCAAACTCCTAACCACTTATAGTTTGGGACTGCTTGAATTTTGCTCAGATAAACTCTTAATATTTTAATATGTTCCAAATTTATTTTTAACACATAAAAATAATACAATCTCCTAAATTTAAATAAGAAAGCAAAAATAATTTAAATAAATAGTTTGAATATGCAAACACAATGTAAGAAAGAGAACTTGGCATCTTAATATTAGTCCTGTGAGTGAGAACACACCCATCCAAACACAAAGCATTCTACTAGTGTGACTGTCGCATTTGTTATAACAATATCATATATCATTTGATACTTGAAGCGATGCTTAGCAATGAGTATCCTGTATTTTCTACCTATATGTATAACAATCTTCCCTCTGATTTTTACCTTGCTTCTATACATAATGTGCATATTCTCTTTTGTTTAGCATATTCATTATTCATGTTTCCCAGACTGATCCTGTTAGGACAATTAATGACTGTGAAAGCTTTTTCCTTTTCTGTTCATTTATCCATTCTAATTATACTTGAAGGTGGCATTACATTTTCTTTATTTGAAACTTCAGAGGAGAGGTACTAACGTGCAATCAGACAAAAGATACAAGCAGGTAGAAATGAAAGATTGCCTGTCATTAACTTATGACACTGTGAACTTCTATTTGTTTAAAGGAGGATTTGCACTAAGTGTCTTTCATCTTGTACAAAGCAGACATTGAGTGCATGAGAGGAAAACGACTGACAAAATGTGGTAATTGAACTGGCCAAGCTACATTATCATCATCCCAAAGCTAGCTAATAGGATCCTAGTATAAAAGGATCCAGCTGAGTGAAGACAAAAAAGAAGAAAAAGAACTCCTATAGCTAATAACTTAAAAGATGTGAAAAGTTTTGTTCAGTTATGTAATCTTTAATCTCCTTAAAACTTTAAATTAGACAGAGCATCACAGTTGGATGAAGTAAGCCTAGACATTCCTAAAATGTTCAAGCATAGAGCATAAAAACATTAAATGTCTATGTATGACTTTCATGCTCTTCCTTTATCATTATCTCCCCTTCCTGCAATGTCTTATAGAATTTGAGAAATGAGGGGATCTGGAATGCTTTTTGCTCCTCAGAGACAATGATTTCATCAGTTTTAGTTCAATAGATCTAAATAGCAAAATTGGTCACACTAGTGAATAGTGAATTCAATCAAAATAGTCCACCCATGTGTGAGACACTGTTTAAGAGTTGTGTGTATTTTGACCATCCCAAGTGGAGTACAACATCCCTGATATCATTCTAAATGTCCTTTCTATTTTATCTTAAATTATCCATGCCTAATTTCATGGTCTTTAAATAGAAACTAAGGGCAAAAGAAAAATAATCTAGTAAGTCTATCCTTATTATTGAAGGTGTATACTTTAACAAAATTGCCAACATGAAGTTAGTTTTTGCACAAAAACAAGAAGTGCAAATGTTTTTAACTGTAACACCAATGGATTTTATAATAACGTGACAGAAATGACAATTTGTAGACCTAATTTTGAAAACTGCACCTAGGATTTATCAAAATATGCAATGCATTTATTGCAATGTGTTTAGTTTTTTTTTCTCTCTAATTTTCCTTTGCTTTAATACTATGTTTTAAAATATATTTTTTCTTACTTTGGTATTACTGAGCCCTTAAATTTTGCTTCAACTTCATTATTCCAGCTGAAATAGACATCATAATTACCTGGCTAAAATGTGCATGATTGTTCAGGTCAGGTGGCTCACTGGGTTGGAGCATCATTCTATACACCAAAAGGTTCTGAGTTTGATTCTCATAAGGGTACATACTTAGGTTGGGAGCTCAATCCATGGTTGGTGCACATGCGGGAGGAATCCGATCAGTGTTTCTCTCTCTTCTCTCCTCTCTCTAAAATTAGTAAACATATACTCAGATGAGCATTATTAAACAATAGTTTTTTAAAAATGTATCATTTATTTAATTAAGGGATGTTGAAAAATCACTCTGCAATTAGTAATTTTTTAAAAATCAAGTTGTTTTGATAATCCTGGCTTTAAAATCAGTTTTTAGAATGTCAAGTTAAAACTGTAAATTTTTGAAAGACTTTATGTAAAACTTTTACAAAATAATAAATAGGTTAATATTTTTATATGCCTATGCAGTCATGGATATTTATGTTTGTCATTAGGTTTAGGAACACGATTTCTATAAGAATCTCACTTCTGTTTAAAGGAATAATATGACTGCATTTACAAGTTTGGCTCACAATATTAATGAAAGATAAGATTTCATAATTGGGAAGCCTAAAGACATGTACTAACTTTTCTTTCTTTTTAAAAAAATATATATTTTATTGATTTTGTACAGAGAGGAAGGGAGAGGGATAGAGAGTCAGAAACATCGATGAGAGAGAAACATCGATTAACTGCTTCCTGCATGCCCCCTACTGGGGATGAGCCTGCAACCACGGTATGTGCCCTTGACAGGAATCAAACCTGTACCCTTCAGTCCACAGACCGATGCTCTATCCACTGAGCCAAACCGGTTAAAGCTGTACTAACTTTTCTTATAATCTCCAGCATCTCTTTGGACTCTGGAAGACATCAGCTATCAATGACCTTGTCCCATCTGTAGGAACTCATAGGCTAGCTGTGGAAATAGGCGGACAGCAGATCTCTTATTTCTTCTCTGAAGCCACTCAGAATGCACTTAGTAATTGGTTAAACTTCATTTCCAGACCTACCAAACTTTACAAGGATTACAATGTCAATAGATATTTCACTAAAGATTTACTGGGAAAGAGAACTCATATTGCACAATATATATCAGAAACAATAAATTTCTTCAAGTATGTATGTTCTTTTCTCTAAGGTTTCTCAATTATTTCTGCCACCTAATTTCTCCATTTTTTCTTCTTTATTACTGAAGAAAGGTTTTCTTGGCCACTTCATATTATAGGACAAGAGTCCCATAATTATGAGTACTTGTTGCTCCTTAAGCAATCCCATTTGAAGGTTCTCATTCTAGCCCAAATGCTATATCTAGTAGTAACCCAACAGATGAATCTTATTATATTAACTAATCATAAGGAAATAAGGACTCAGATGAATAAGAAATTAGATCCACTCTGCGTAAGAAATAGTTCATAAAACTAGTTACTTATGATCTGGATCTTGAGGGACACATAGGGATCTATGTCTATAAAACTGCTATAATTTAGGTTTTACTTATATAATATTCCAAATAGTTATTTGGTGTTTTACATAGTAATGATTATCATGAAGTGATTCAATATTGACATACTTGTTAATACTTAGTATTACAAACCTCATTTTATAGCCAAGAAATCCTAGAAGTTGAGGAAGTTGTCTGAGTAAATATAGCTAATATAGAGCTAGAAATGAATCCAAGAATGATGAATCTAGCATCTGATCTACTGTATTCTTCTGTTAAATGAAATAATTTGTTAGTTCACTAAAAGTGAGTTTAACAGCCAAAACCGATTTGGCTCAGTGGATAGAGCGTCGGCCTGGGGACTGAAAGGTCCCAGGTTCAATTCCCGTCAAGGGCATGTACATTGGTTGCGGGCACATACCCAGTAGCGGCGTGCAGGAGGCAGCTGATCAATGTCTCTCTCTCATTGATGTTTCTGGCTTTCTATCCCTTTCCCTTCCTCTCTGTGAAAAATCAATAAAATATATTTTAAAAATACAAAGTAAAAGTGAGTTTAACATATTTTAACCTTATATGTTATTAAATATTTTGAATAAACCCAGTTTGATTTTGTTGCCATATATCATGCTAAAAGATGACAAAATAAATATAGCATTTATGCTTTCATTTAAAACTCTAAAGTATTTTCCATAGTGAATAAAAGCCTTAAGCAGATATCTTTATAGTTCATCTTCAAGGTTGTGCTTTTTTTTTTACCCTTGAGGAAAAATACAAATACAATTAGTTTGTATAATTGCATCAGCATCAACTTACATCTGCTTTTAATCACAAACTCCTGTTATTCTCAAAAATTTAGAAGCAAAGGTTGAATACATTTAGGAGACTGAACAGGTACTCAGAGGTACCACTAGTTTTAATATAACTAGATTCATTCTCAGTCAAGCCTGTGAACTAAAAGGTCATCCAAATAAAAATGTCCTATATCTGTTTTTATTATTCTCTTGTCCAGCATTGTGCTTTGCTGTTTATATATAAGAGTCCATGATTTTAAATAAGAACAACTTTGGAAACTTGAAGCAAAATGCTTTTGATGTAAAGTATTTAATAGAATGACATTTGTAATTATTTTAAAATCTAAATATTATAGATTTTCAGTTATTTCAATATGACACAATAACAAAAGCAGAAATTAAACTAGAAATCTTCATAGTCATAGTCTTTTCTGTCAGTGTTTCCTATTATAATATGGATAGAAATACAAAAATGTTTTACATTATTTTTAAGTCTATCTTTATTGTTGAAAGTATTATGTATGTCCTCTTTTTTTCTCCATTGATCCCTTCTAGCCCACCTTCTACCTTTACCCCAGGCCTTCACTACCCTATTGTCTGTTTCCATGGGTTATGAATATATGCATACAAGTTCTTTGGTTGATCTCTTCTCACCCATCTGTCTAAACCATCCCCCCTCCCCACCCTGGAACTTTCCTCTGAGATTCAAAAAGAAAATCAGAGCAATGGTGAAATGTTTTGTCCAAAGATCTTGGTTATCAACTTTATATTACTTGTTGATTCATTCATAATTCTCATTTATTTTATAACTATTATAGTTAATTAAATAGAATGGTGATCCAGTAATATATAAAAGAAACTTGATTTTCTCTAGAGAGGCAATACCTAGTAACCTAACAATTGTGTAACTAATATGAATATTAAAATTATGAGATGTTTTGGAGATGTACATGGTACAAAGAGGTTATAAAATTGAATACTTTTATCAGTAACATTGGGTTAGTATAATATTGTCAATAAGTTTATATAAAGAATGCCTACTAGACAATAATTGGCGGTTCTAACTCAGTAAAATTTCCATTTATGCTGAGATTCAAGTAAGATTGTTCATAACCTCAGACAGACACTAGTAGTATAATTCTTAAATGTTATTTTTGGGAAGCAGAAGAGTCTTGGGGACATAAAAAATGTGCCCTCATATCACTGAGGGGACTGGAGAAAGTTCACTAACTTTCAATTTAAAACCCAAGGAGACTTGAGGTTCCCCACTATTTATATCACCTTCACACGGGAAAGAACTTACCAACAGAAACCATAACAAAATTGATACATATGGTTTTAAAAACTGCATATATCAAAAACCTCAATAATGCATTTAAAGGGGAAAATATTTGTAGCATATAAATATATAAAGGTTATAAACATCAACATATAAAAAGTTCTTTTAAGCAACACAATGAATACTGCCCAATTGAAAGAATGGAGCAAAGGACAAGAAATAGCATTTCATATAAGAAGAAAAACAAATGGCCAACTAAGATGTTGTAAATATTAACATTAGAAGAAATAAAAGGTATGTTAGGAAAGCAAGGTATTATATAAACAGACACATTTAAAAAAATTAAAACTCAGGGAGGATTTTTTGTACAAAAACCCAGGTATCTTTATCATATCTACACTAATAAATGAGAAAGAAACAAATTGACTGTACCTCCATGATACCCAACAGCCAATCAGGAGTGAGTATGCAAATTAACCCAACACAATGGCAGGTTAATTTCATATGCAGGCACGGAGTGAAGACTGAAGACTGAAGACTGAAGCTCCACTGAAGGCTGAAGACTTGGCTCTGCTGCGGCCCCAGTCCTGGGTGCCAGAGGAAAACCAGTGGTGGCAAACAGGGGAAGAAATGTCTAGTGCACAAATCTTTGTGCAACAAGCATCTAGTATTATATATATGAAAGTAATTAAAACAATGTACATATTTAACTATATTAGATTATGAATAAAATTGGGTATATGCAATCATATATAATAGTCTTATATAATAAAAGGGAAATATGCAAATTGACTGAATAGTGCAACAACTGGAACACCTGTAGCCCTTCCCCCTAGCTGGCTCCACTCTCGGAGCAGGTCCCCAACCCTAAGGAGGAGTGGGGCTAGCCA
Organism: Lasiurus borealis; assembly: GCA_004026805.1. Taxonomy (NCBI): domain Eukaryota; kingdom Metazoa; phylum Chordata; class Mammalia; order Chiroptera; family Vespertilionidae; genus Lasiurus; species Lasiurus borealis. The sequence continues at coordinate 48,639 of PVJN01010625.1, read as the reverse complement.
GCAAACCACCCATGGCCCCTTGTCCCATCTGGCCCTGCCCATGGACCCTCACCCCACCAGTGCATGGATTTATGCACCAGGCCTCTAGTGGAATAACATAAAGCCATTATAATTATTACATACATACTTGGTTATTGCCATAAAGAGATGGTAAGCATATATAAGTGAAATAAACTAATTATAAAACCAGGAATAATATTTAATTTTTAAAAGTATGTTGTATGCATGAGCATAAATATTATGAAACCTATGCTCCAAAATATATGCCATGTGGTAGAATTATAGGTGACTCTTTTAAACCTTTTAGTTTCTACTTTCTTTTAACAATGCCTGTGTATGGCTTGTGTAATATATCTACATTAATAAAAGAGAAAATATGCAAGTTGACCATCACTTTGTGATGCCCACCAGCAAATCAGGAGTAAGTATGCAAATTAACCCAATAAAGATTGAAGTGGCCCCGCCCTCCAGCTGCTCCAAGCATCTGGGCAGCATTCATGCAGGCCTGAAGCTGCCAGGAGGGGCAGGATTCCTGCCATGAAGGGGAGGCAGGGGCAGAGGGAGCTACAGGAGTGGCACTCTGGCTGAAGCAAAAACTGAAAGCTGTGGCTGAAGTGAAGATGGAAACTGGCAGCCAGAGCAAAGGCCTAGGTCCTGGATGCTGGAGGAAAACCAGTGCTGACAGCCAGGGGAAGAAAGGCCTATTGCAAGAATGTTTGTGCAACAGGCTTCTAGTGTATGTATGTATATGTGTATATATATATATATATATATATATATATATATATATATATATATATATATATATATATATATACATATATATATATATACACACACACACACACACACACACACACACACACACACAAGTAAAACTTTTCCACCTTAAGTTTTATCTGTGATTGTCATTATGATCTCAAATAAAATTGAAATGCCCAAGAAATCAGGAGCAATAGTTTAATTTTAAAATTTTGAAACAAATAAATGTCAAAAATATTGAATATTTAACCAAAATGTTTCCTTCATTTACTAAATTACAATAGGAATTTATTTTTAAAAACTCTATTAATTGAAACATTATGATAATGAGGAATAATAAAGGAAAGTGAAATTTGGTCAATAAAAGCAACAAGGCAAATAAATAAAAATATACAAATGTAAATGAAAGACCAATGTAATCAAAATCAACTGTAGTTTTATTTATTTTTAATTTTTTAAATTAAATATTTATTATTCAAATTATTACATTTGTTTCTCTTTTTTCCCCTCCACCTGGCTCCCCTCCACCTGGCTCCCAACCCTTCCTCTACCCTTACCTCCTTCCCATTGATCTCATCCATAGGTGTATGATTTTTGTCCAGTCTCTCCCTGTACATCCCTCAATCCTTTCCCCCTGAGAATTATCAGTCAACTCCCTTTCTGTGCTCCTGATTCTATTATATTCACCAGTTTATTCTGTTAATCAAATTTTAATTCATTTAATTTTTAGATTCACTTGTTGATAGATATGTATTTGTTATTCATAATTTTTTATCTTTTACCTTTTTCTTCCTCTTCTAAAAGAGTACCTTTCAGCATTTCATATAATACTGGTTTGGAGTTGATGAACTCCTTTAGGTTTTTCTTCTCTGTGAAGCTCTTTATCTGCCTTTCAATTCTGAATGATAGCTTTGCTGGATAGATTATTCTTGGTTATAGGTTCTTGCTATTCATCACATTGATTATTTCTTGCCACTCCCATCTGGCCTGCATCATTTCTGTTGAGAAATCAGCTGACAGTTATATGGGTGCTCCCTTGAAGGTAATAAACTGTTTTTTCTCTTGCTGCTTTTAATATTCTCTCTTTGTCTTTTGCTCTTGGTATTTTAATTATGATGTGTCTTGGTGTGGTCTCTTTGGATTTCTTTTATATGGGGTTCTGTGTGCTTCCTGGACTTGTAAGTCTATTTCTTTTACCAGATGTGGGAAGTTTTCAGTCATTTCTTTAAGTAGGTTTTCAGTATCTTGCTCTCTCTCTTCTTCTGGCACCCTCACAATTCTGATGTTGGTATGCTTGAAACTGTCCCAGAGGCTCCTTATGTTATCTTCACATTTTTGGATTCTTTTTTCTTGTTGCTTTTCCAGTTGAGTGTTTTCTGCTTTTTTATATTTCAAATTTTTGACTTGCTTCTTGTGTTCCTCTAGTCTACTATTAGGTCTCTGTATAATATTTTTTATTTCAGTCAGTGTATGTTTAATTTATAGTTGGTCCTTTTTCATCTCTAGTTGGTCCTTTTTCATCTCCTCTTGTATCTCGCTAACTTTATTCAATTTTTCTAGGATATTCTTGAAAAACCTTATAAGCGTGGTTTTGAACTCTATATCCAGTCTTTTGTTTTCCTCCATTTCTTTTGTTCTTGATCTCTTCCTTTTTCTTGGCATTTTCACTATGTCCGGAGAACTTCTTTGTTGGATTGAGCCTTATGATACAAGACTTGCAAAACTGCAAAAGCCTCTCTATTGAGCTTGGGATGGGTGGAGTCTCAGGACTTAAGGGACCACCTTTCCTTCCAGTCGTCCCTGCCCTCCACCACCCCTGAGTCTCACGTGACTGGTAATCGCTGGAGCAGTCCCTGTGTGCCTGTGCGCTCTCTCGAAGTGCCTCCTGATTGTTGCCTTTCCAACTCCCCTGTGCTCCAGGACCACACGAATCTGGGTCCCCAGGACTCTGCCCGAATCTGGGGTTCAGTGGAGCCAGAAATGACGCAGTTGGGATGCTTTGTTTCCCGCCTTCTTGTGAAAACCAGGGCACAATCAGCAGTCAGTCCCTCTGCCCTCCTGTGACTCTTCCAAACCTCCATGCACTTCTCCCTTTTCACAGTCCAAATTCTCCCCGTATAAGTTTCAGCTGGACCTGGGGTTTAGTGTCGTAGGACAAGGGGTTCAATGCCATTGGGAGTCTCCCGCCAGAGAAAGCCAGCCAGGCACTTCGGCACCCACTTTCTCCCCACACGCGTCTCTGTACCTCAGCTTTTTGCAGCTCCTCTGTGAGCCCTTCTCTTTTCTTCTAGTTGTAGAATTTCCACTCAGCCAGCTTTCCTGTGGTTCTGGATGATGTCCGTTCTGTCTTTTAGTTGTAGTTTTGAAATTGTTGTGGGAGGCAGCAGTGTAGGTGTTTACCTATGCTGTCATCTTGGTTCGTCTTCTCAAGTGTAGTTTTAGATAAATATGTGAATATGTTTAGAAGTACACACATAGACATTGAAAGAGGCTGTGGAAAATATTACAGAGACTGGTGAATTTTGACTTTTATTTAGTTGTGATTTTTAAAAAATATATTTTATTGATTTTTTTACAGAGAGGAAGGGATAGGGATAGAGAGTTAGAAACATGGATGAGGGAGAAATATCAATCAGCTGCCTCCGGCACACTCCCTACTGGGTGTTTGTCTGCAACCAAGGTACATGCCCTTGACTGAAATTGAACCTGGGACCCTTGAGTCTACAGGCTGATGCTTTATCCACTGAGCCAAACTGGTTAGAGCTTAGTTATGATTCTTGCAGGCTTTTAAAGAAAGAGATATTAGTAAGTAAAGGAACATATAATTAGTAGTAGAAGGGAGTCGATATTAGCTTTATAATAGAACTGAAGCATGAGCTTCCCTAGTCATGACACTCATTAATCTGGCTTTATTAATTGCTTCAAATTCCCTATTAAACATTTGTCTTAATTGTTGTGTTTTCACTGTTTTATATTTTCCCCATCATATGATTGAACATTGACTTTCTCCTGTGACATAGGCAAGTTGTCACAAAAGTAGAAACCGATGCTTAGGATAATATTAGAGTCAAGACTTTAAACATTTTTATTCCATAACCATCCCTTTTGTTGTTGTTGTGTTGATAAGAAATGAATAGCAAGTAATTAATATGAAAGAATTAAGTATACAATGGTACCTCGAGATATGAGTGCCCTAACATATGAGATTTTTGAGATACGAGCCATCGAGCGAGCGATTTTTGCTTTGAAATATGAGCAACATTTGAGATAGGAGTAATCGCGAGGATCGGCCAGCTGCACACGACCCACCAGTTTACAGAGACTCGAGCATCTCATAGTTTCCCACACCTCAAGGTTACGGAATGAATTAAACTCGTACCTCGAGGTACCACTGTATTGGATGATAAACTAGGAGTTAGATGTGATGAAGAGGGACAATAGTGAAGGATTTTGAAGCTTACATCATGAATTTTAATTTAAACCTAGAGCTCTGCATTCCTTAAGGAATAGAAACTCTTCTATTCCTTAAGCAATATGCTTCTCGCTATTAAATAATATGTAAAAGCACTAGGAGATTGAAGGTCAACAAAGAGGCAATTGAGTTTGTTGAGATGTAAGGTTCAAACGTAGCCTATTGGAGAAACAGTCGTATCTATTTTGAGAGATACTTGCCAAAGGGGATTTTATAGATCCCTGGCAGTGCACTTTATTACCTTAATAGTCTTATGGTCAGAATTTATTTATTTACTTATTTTATTGTCATATCTGACTCTAAACCTATTGATGAAAAGAAAATTTAACATTTATTAAGTATTTACTCTGAGTCAGGCTGCTTAGACTTTACATTTGTGTTTTCAAATAACCATCCCAACAATACCATGAAGTAGTATATATTATTCCTACTGTACAGATGGAACATTTATTGTGGAAAAGTTAAATAATTTGTCCACGATTATTAGGATTTGGACACAGAAATTTCTGATGCCAAAGTTGACAGACACAGAGCATGTCTTTGTACTTAGGCATTTTCTGTGGCATTGTATTTGAATATGAAATAATGAAATAATTTACCACATTTACATCCAGATTGTTTGACAGGTCTCATTATTGCTAACTGGTTATTATTAGTCTTGTAATTGGAAAACTATAACTGGCTAGCAAAATATATTTTAAAAATGTTTTGAACTCAAAAAAAAAAAGAAGAGGGATTTGGTTGCTTTGGTTGCTTTTCTAGAATAAATAAAGACTTGGTGTCAAAGAAAGAAAAAAGATTAAAAGTAAGAAATGATGAAGAGGATTAACTTTAAATATATATATAGTGTTTGTTTTTCTAATTTACTTTAAAGTTAAAATAAACATATCCTTCATAGAAGTTCAGAGAGGTTGTGGATTCTCAGTAGATTTCAGAGAAACCTGTGTCAAACACAATAACAGTCAATATGATTGGACATTTGTTACTTTATTTATTTATTTTGACACATATAACTTTATTGCTATGTTTTCACCATCAAAACTTAGATCATATTTCCTTCTTGGCTATACATAAGTCCAAAAGGGAGACATTGGCTACTTTGATAACCTTACAGTGGGCTCCAGGAACAGCATAACATTTGTAACCAAACAAGCAACCAGAACTTCATTATTTTCCTCACTAAAATTTAAACTGCCATCACTGGGTACAAAGGCTGTGATTTTTCCCCCCATTCTTGATCTGCTGGACCCTGACACACTTTCTAATGACAAAATGTGGTTGATTGGTTTCAACCCCTACTTTTTCCAGTTCTCTTTGCATGGTGAGTGTCTTCAAAGAGATGGCTTTATGGCTGTGCCCAGTTTTTGAACTATTTATCTTGTCACTTCTGATCTTGTCAGAGCTCTGGAGTTCCCTGACAGTATGAAGACTGAGACACTTTCCTATCCTGAGGGCAGGCCTGAGCAAAAGAGAGAAGCAGCACAGGAAGGAGCCACAGGTTACTGCACATCTGTGTCTTTAAAACTGAGTGTGACCCCCAGCCAGTGTAGCTCAGTGATTGAACATCAACCTGTGAGCCAGGAAGTCACAGTTTGATTCCCTTTCCCAGGTTTCTGGCATGATCCCTAGTGTGGGGTATACAGGAGGCAGCCGATCAATGATTCTCTCTCATCATTGATGCTTCTATCTCGCTCTCCCTCTCCCTTCCTCTCTGAAATCAATAAAACAATATATTTTTTAAAAAGTGAGTATGACTCTGAAACAAGTTTAATTCCAGATATAATTGTGTACTATGTAAAATTCTTCTCCACAATATACATTGATTATGTTAGCAGAAAGTAAATCTATTTCCATTTCTAGGATTAGAATTCTATTAAAAGTAAACATTTTCTCACCATTATCAGAGTGAATTTTATTGTCTGCATTTGAAGAAGAGGCACTGTGAATTTATCACAATTCAATGAAAGCAGGATTTTTCAAAAACCTGATTTGAAGCTATATAATGATGTACAAAAGTGCTTTGTCAATTTAAAAAAAAACACTTTAGTTGTCTATCATGTGGCAATTTATGCATCCATTTTTGAAAATGCTTTTGATATTGCATGTCTTGGTTGTAATTTCTTTCAGGATTTAAAAAAAGATGTATCAGTCTTTCCCCCCAAATCTCCAATATTATACAGGATATAACCTGTACCAAAATCCTTTCATGCAGTCTCATATTACATTCTCAAAGAGATTAAGTACTAATACTTTTCATAAGCAGATCCTTCATGTAAATACATTTCCTTGTCTTGAATATAACAATGCAATGTTAACCATATATTAATTAAATTCCAATTTGGGTTCAGTAATTTTTCTCTTGTAAATACTAAATGCATCCTATATAATAAACAGGTTATATGAAAATTGACTGTCATGCCCTCATAATATGGCTGCCTACAACCAAGCCTATAAGGGGGTCAGTGAGGGATGACCAAACAACTGAACAACAGGCTTCATAGGGCAACCAGGCCAGCAAAGAGGCTGTAAAGGGGTGACCAGGCCAGCAGAGTGGGGCAATTGGAGGTGACCAGGCTGGCAGGAGGGCAATAAGAGGTGACCAGGCCGGGATACAGGGGGGTAGGGGCAATTAGGCTGGGAGGAGTGTCAGTGAGGGGCAACTAGGTCAACGGCGGGGGGCAGTTGAGGGCAATCAGGCCAGCAGTGGGGGGGGGAGTTAGGGGTGATCAGGCAGGGAGACAGGTGAGCAATTAGAAGACAGTGGTCCAGGATTCTGAGAGGGATGTCCGATTGCCTAAACTGGCAGTCAGACATCTCGCAAGGGGTCCTAGATTGGAGCAGGTGCAGTCTGGGCCTCTAGTAATGGTCATATAGTCTCATATATCTGTAGGTCCGTGGCATAAATCCACAAATCAGGCTGGAAATGAGATAGTTTCCTTGAATATGTTAATGAATGATAAGATTAGTATAGAATATGCTAAATAAAATAAAACATTAGATTAAGCACAAATATTTATTCCAAAAGTGAAGTTAGCTTATCTGCAGCAAATCTAGTACTCTTTCAGTGATAGGCACAGACATGAGAAATTCAATAGCCGTGTTTACAACCTTTACTCTAGCATTAGTTTGTAGGAGTGACCTTTTCCCCTACTGTTTAGGCCTGGCTTATAAGTGTTTAAACAATTTTAGTGCCCTGGTTTTGCATGACAATGGAAAATGCCTTTTAAAGAGTAATTACATGATATTTACGGGGATCCAGCATTTGGTAGCGTGAAAAGTATGCATAGCTGTAAACATGAATAAGCAAACAATTGATAAATGGATAAATGGATAATCCACAATAGGAAATGGCAGTCTGTGGCTATCCCCTAGAACAGTAGTCGGCAAACTCATTAGTCAACAGAGCCAAATATCAACAGTATGATGATTGAAATTTCTTTTTGAGAGCCAAAATTTTTAAACTTAAACTTCCTTTAATGCTACTTCTTTAAAATAGACTCGCCTAAGCTGTGGTATTTTGTGGAAGAGCCATACTCAATGCGCCAAAGAGCTGCATGTGACTCATTGAGCCGCAGGTTTGCGGACCACAGACCTAGAATTACCATCTAATGATATAAGAATTTCTGTACTGGGTCTTGAAACATGACCTAATATAGCCAGGATGATGTAGTTGTGGGACTGAAAGGGAAGAGGGAGGGATAAATCTTCAAAGCTGTCTTAAGTCAAACATCAAAAAATGGAGTCATGATCTTTATTATACAATATTGTTCATCATAGCCACAAAATGAAAGCAAACCAAATGTTCATCAACTGATGAATAGACAAATACAACATGGCCCTGAGCCGAAGCAGAGACAGAGAAGGGGGGCTGCCAGAGTGGACACAGACAGGGCGGCCTGGGCCAACCCCAGAGTGAACATAGGCAGGAGAATTGGGGCTGCTCCAGCTGTGGTGCACCAGCAGTCCTGCCTCTGCACATGAGCTGCAGAGGAAACACCTTTTCTGACCACTCATTGGCTAAGCTTCTGTTACATCAGTTGCAGTGTTCTTGGTAACTTGAGTAATAAGAATTGAATAAGATGATCTAGGGTTTTCCCACCACACTCCTGGAGGAAAAAAAACTAAGGTCTACTGCTGGAGGGCTAAGAAATGTCATATATTGCCCTAGCAGGTTTGGCTCAGTGAATAGAGCCTTAGCTTGCAGACTGCAGGGTCTAGGTTTGCTTCTGATCAAGGACATGTGCCTCGGTTGCAGACTCCTCCCAGGCTAGGGCCCTGGTGAGGGCTCATGTAGGAGGCAACCAATTGAAGTGTTCCTCTCACATTGATGTTTCTCTCTGTCTTTCACTCTCTTTTCCACACTTTCTAAAAATCAATGGAAAAATATCCTCAGATGAAGATTAAAGAAAAAGAAAGAAATGTCATATCCTATGAAAGAGACATCTTAAAAATGCTTAAAGAAAGTTATCATTTTTTGTGGGGTGAAGGGACTGGATTCAATGTTAATATAAATACCTTGGCAGCTGCAGTGGCCAGTGGTAGCAGCAGCAGCAGCATGATTGGAGTGGTACTTTCCCCTGATCAGCTGGTTGCCTCCCACAGAGGGAGGCCAGAGTGCGGCCTAAGCCATCAGTAGGACATCCCCTTAGGGCTCCCATATTGTGATATAGGGCAGGCTGGGCTGAAAGATGATCCCCTGTGCACAAATTTTGTGCACCTGGCCTCTAGTTTGTCAATAAAAAGGGAATGAAGTACTGAAACATGCTACAACATGCATGAACTTTGAACTGTATGCTAAGTGAAAGAAGCCAGTAAAACTACAACAAAAAACCCTACATTGGATGACTCTATTTATGTGAAATATCTAGTATAGGCAGTGATATAGAGACAGGACAGAGATAAGCAGTTGCTAAGAGTTGGAGGATTGGGGAAAAATAAACAGTGACTGATATGCTATGAGGCTTTATTTAAAAGTGTTGAAAATATTCTAACAATGGCTAAATATTAATTCTATTATTTTACTAGAGGCCTGGTGCATGAAATTCATGCATGTGTGGGGGGGATTGTTCTTCAGAACAGCCTGCACTGTCTCCAATCTGGGACCCCTTGAGGGATGTCCGACTGCCCTCTCTCAATCCTGGTGGGATCAGGTCTAAACAGGCAATTGGACATCCCTCTCACAATCCAGGATTCCTGGCTCCTAATTGCTTGCCTGCTTGCCTTCCTGATTGTCCCTAACCAATTCTGCCTGCCAGCCTGATCACTCCCTAACCATTTCCCTGTCAACCTGATTGATGCCTAACTGCTCCCCTACCAGCCTGTTTGCCCCTAACTACCCTCCCCTGCAGTCCTGTTCCCCCCAAACCGCTCTCCCCTGCAGGCCTGGATCCCCCCATCTGCCCTTTCCTCCAGGCTCAGTCGCCCCCAACTTCTCTCTTCTATTGGTCTGGTTAACCCTAACTGCCCTCCCCTGCAGGCTTTTTCGCCCCCAACTGCCCTCCCTTGCAGACCTCGTCCCTCCCAACTGCTCTCCCCTGTTGGACTGATTGCCTACAACTTCCCTCCCTGCAGGCCTGGTCCCTCCCAATGGCCCTTCCCTGCTGGCCATCTTGTGGTGGTCGGCTTATGTCCATATGGGGGCAACCATCTTTGAGCACATGGGGGCAGCCATGTTGTGTGTTGGAGTGATGGTCAATTTGCATTTAACTCTTTTATTAGAAAGGATCATCATGTTGCTCTCAATTTAGGTCAACATTCTGTTCTTTTTATAAATGTGAAGCTGCTCTATTTTCCTCATTATACTGTTGTATATCTACACTAATAAAAGAGAAAAGTGCAAATTGACCATCACTCTGCTAAGCCCACCAGCCAATTAGGAGGAAATATTAAAATTAGAAGAACAAAGATGGCAGCCGCCCAGCTGTTCCAGGCTCAGAGTGGCTGGTAGGGGCAGGATGCCTGCTATGAGAGGGAGAGTGGGGGGCAAAGAGATCTACAGGAGCAGCACTTGGCCACAGCGAAGATGAAGATGGCAGACTCGATAGTCTGCAGTGAAGTCAAAGAAAGCAGTCTGCAGTGAAGATGGCAGACTCTGGTCAGAGTCTGCAGAAAAGACAAGGAAGGCAGACTCCAGACTGAGCGAAGGCCTGGGTTCCAGGTGCTGGAGGAAAACTGGTGCTAGAAGCCAAGGGAAGGAAGGCCTATTGCATGAATCTTACATATACATATACATATACATATACATATACATATACATATACATACATATACATGTATATGTATATGTATGTATATGTATATGTATACACACACACACACACATACTAGTGGCCTGGTACCCAAAATTCATGAACATTAAAAGGGAATTAATTAGAGGAAATATTTTAATATTGATATTTGCCCTTTCTTTATAATAGAAGTGTGAGACATAAAAAGAAATGATTAAAATGTATATGAAAATAATACATGACTTTATTAATAAATAAACAATAACAAGATGATATAGCAACAACACATGATATAAAAACAACAAAGACATGATATGAAAACAGCAAAAACATGATATAAAAAGAACATTGATGCAAACAATGACTGATAAAGTGATTAAACTTATTCTAATATCTCCCTGTATACCACATTAAGAGTGAAAACACTTTCAGAGTGCTTGACTAATTTCCCTTGGGATGAAGTACCTATAACTTTAACTTTTTTAACTTGAGAGAAAGCAACATGTCACATGCTTTTTTAACTTGAGAGAAATCAACATATAACTGATCATGTCCAAAAACAGGCTCAGGTAGGAATATTCCTACTCTGTCTAGAGTTTGTCCTTGTGATTTATTAATAGTTATTGCAAATGCTGGCATCATGGGAAACTGTCACCGAATTAATTTAAATGGGAGGCCCATCTCCTATGGGGACAAATCAATTCTTGGAATCAGAACAACCTCTCCTTCTGCAGATCCTGTTAATACTTCAGTTCCGATTATGTTAGGTTGCAATCTTTTGATAATAAATCTGGTACCATTACAAAGACCCATTTACTATTAAGATTTCTGAGTAGGATGATGGTTGCACCCACTTTGAATTTTAAGTTATGGCATGGCATTCCTGAAGGACTAATACTACAAGAAATTTGATGGGAAATTTTCCTTTTCAGCATCATCTGTGGAGTCAATGGATACATCACTCAAATAGGTGTGAAAATCTCTATCGAGTATATCCAAAATTTCTTCATTTAATTTCTGAATATGCTCTTTCTTTGGACAAATAACCAGACATTTAGATATATTCTTAATGTTATCCATAGATATACTATTTCCAAATGTAGCTTCAATAATAGATCCATTACAAATCATCTCACAGGGATTTCAGTAATATCCATTCCTAAATGAAAACTGCTATCACGTTTGCCATCTCAAAGTTTTACTAACCATTCACTATAAGCAGAATCCTATGATCTCATATTTGCTTTAAGAAACAACTTTCTGAAACATCCCCAAACACTGCAGTACTTTAAACTAATTTGTACTATTGCTGATCGCATAGCATGTGGCACAATACTGAAACATTGTTGAAAATGCCCTCCAAGAAGGAGAACTTTCCCACCAAATAAAACATTCAAATTTATAGTTTCTCTTAATAATCTGTCAATGGTGTTTAATAGCATGACTGGATACTATGGTGCATTCATCAATAATAAGAAGTTGGGCCTTTTTAACAGTTTTAGCTACCTCACTCTATAACTAGTCTTGAGATTGAAGTTTCATTTAAAAGATTGGTAATTTATATTGGGAATGAAAGGTTCTTTCACCAGAAATAAATTTACCAAATGTTGTGGGTAAAACATTATGACCACAACCTCTAATATAATGTATTAAAACTTTATAAAGATATGTTTTCATTATCAGCTGGACCATCCAAGAAAAAGAATTTGGGGTGTATAGTTTGATCTTGGATGGCTGAAGTTATAGTCTGAAAGGCTGCCAACTGTGCCTATTGTTGCTCATATGATTCATCACATGTATTTGTATTCATTAATAAAGGATAGTCTGGAAGTCTGAAATGTGAACAGCAATCAGGAGGGCAGGCAGGTGAGCAGTTGGGAGCCAACAGTCCTGGATTGTGAGAGGGATGTCCACCTGCCAGTTTAGGCCCAATCCTCGGGATCGGGCCTAAACCGGCAGGAGACATCCTCTGAGGAGTCTTGGATTAGAGAGCATGCAGGCTAAATTGAGGGGACCCATCCATGATTATGTATTTTATGCACTAGAAAATGTAGAGGATTTTTATTATTTGCATTGTTAGATTCTGTAAATTCATGATTACTTAGAGCTATGTTGGAAAGTATGTTTCTATTATACCTCACTCACTTACTATTACTTTATGGCATCTCATTAAATTTCCACAACAACTTTGCAAAATCAAATTTTTATGTTTTTATAACTAAGAAAATTGGCATTCAAGGGAGTGCTGAAACCCTCACCCATCTTGAAATCCACATTTTTTGCATAATATCACACTGCTTCTTTTTTTTAGCTAAATCTTTATTATTCAGATTATTACATTTGTTTCTTTTTTTCCCCTCCATAGACCCCTCCACCCAGCTCCCACTCTTCCCTCTCCCCTTACCTCCCTCCCATTGACCTCATCCGTAGGTGTGTGATTTTTGTCCAGTCTCTCCCTGCACACCGCTCACCCCTTTCCCCCTGAGAATTATCAGTCCTCTCCCTTTCTGTGCTCCTGATTCTATTATATTCACCAGTTTATTCTGTTGATCAAATTTTTAATTCACTTAATTTTTAGATTCACTTGTTAATAGATAGGTATTTGTTGTTCATAATTTTTTGGCTTTTACCTTTTTCTTCTTCCTCTTCTAAAGGAGTACCTTTCAGCATTTCATATAATACTGGTTTGGAGTTGATGAACTCCTTTAGGTTTTTTTTCTCTGTGAAGCTCTTTATCTTCCCTTCAATTCTGAATGATAGCTTTGCTGGATAGATTATTCTTGGTTGTAGGTTCTTGCTACTCATCACGTTGAATATTTCTTGCCACTCCCGTCTGGCCTGCATCATTTCTGTTGAGAAATCAGCTGACAGTCGTATGGGTGCTCCCTTGTAGGTAGTTAACTCTTTTTCTCTTGCTGCTTTTAATATTCTCTCTTTGTCTTTTGCTCTTGGTATTTTAATTATGATGTGTCTTGGTGTGGTCCTCTTTGGATTCCTTTTATATGGGGTTCTGTGTGCTTCCTGGACTTGTAAGTCTATTTCTTTTACCAGATGTGGGAAGTTTTCAGTCATTATTTCTTTAAGTAGGTTTTAAGTATCTTGCTCTCTCTCTTCTTCTGGCACCCCCACAATTCTGATGTTGGTACGCTTGCAGCTGTCCCAGAGGCTCCTTAGATTATCTTCACATTTTTGGATTCTTTTATCTTCTTGCTTTTCCAGTTGAATGTTTTCTGCTTCTTTAAATTTCAAATTTTTGACTTGATTCTTGCCTTCATCTAGTTTGCTGTTAGGACTCTGTATAATATTTTTTTATTTCAGTCAGTGTCTCCAGTTGGTCCTTTTTCATCTCTTCTTGGCTCTCGCTAACTTTATCCAACTTTTCTAGCGTATTCTTGAAAAACCATATAAGCATGTTTTTTAACTCTATATCCAGTCATTTTTTCCCCTCCATTTCTTTTGTTTGTGATCCCTTCCTTTGTCTCAGCATTTTCACTATGCCTGGAGAACTTCTGTGTTGGATTCAGCCTTATGATACCAGACTTGCAAAACCGAAGAAGCCTCTGTTGAGCTAGGGATGGGTGGAGTCTCAGGGCTTAAGGGACTGTCTTGCTTTCCAGTCGGCCCCACCCTCCATGACCCCTGAGTCTCACGTTACTGGGTAATAGTTGGAGCGGTCCTTGTGCACATGTGCCTTGTGTGTGCGTGCCCGCATCACCTCTAGACTGCTGCCTTTCCGACTCCCCTGTGCTCCAGGACCACAGGAGTCTAGGTCCCCAGAGTTTCACCCGAAACAGGGGCTTAGTGGAGTCAGAAGTGGCACAGTTGGGAGGGTCTGTCTCCCACCCACTTGCGAAAGCCAGAGGCACAATCATCAATCTGTCCTCTGCACAGTACCGGGTCCGCCACCAGACCTCTGATCTTTTGCGACTCCCCTAAATTTCTGTGCACCTCTCTCTTTTCACAGTCCAAACTCCCCCCGTATGAATTTTGGATGGATCTGGGGTTTAGTGTCATAAGATAAGGGATTTAATGCCTTTGAGAGTCTCCGTTTCCCTCCTGCCAGAGAAAACCAGCCAGGTATCCCGGTGCACGTCTCTGTACCTCAGCTTTTTGTAGCTCCTCTGGGTCTCTGTGAGCCCCTCTCCTTCCCTCTAGCTCTAGAACTTCTACTCAGCCACCTTTCCTGTGGTTCTGGATGATGTCCATTCTGTCTTTTAGGTGTAGTTTTGAAATTGTTGTGCGAGGCAGCAATGTAGGTGTTTACCTATGCTGCCATCTTGGATTCCTCCTCACACTGCTTCTTACAAAAAGGTCAATAGAATATTTTTTCAGGCTTTTCTTCATCTACAAACAAACAAATCTCAAAATATGGCATATCATTGCTCTGAGTGAAATATGAGATTGTAAATAGCTTTGTTAAATGGCACATCAACAAGATATTTAGATTTTTATACTGCTGGATTTCATATTTTATTTGTTTTTAACTCACACCAAATAAAAACATGACTTTGATAGCCTCTGTAAAACATGCCATGTGCAAATATGAAATGGTAGAGCAATCTGAAATGGCTTTACTTCAAGGGATTTTATGAACCATCAATTCAGCTTTCAGTTCACTCACCATGAGAGATGAATACAGTAAATAAAAAAGTAAGAACATATAGTGGTTCTCTCTGACATACCCTGTTTCCCAGAAAATAAGACATCCCCCAAAATAAGACCTACTTTCAGTTTTGCCTCTTGCTGTAATATAAGGCATCCCCCCAAAAATAAGACCTCCCTGATTATAAGGCCTCCCCCAAACATAAGACCTCCCCTGAATATAAGGTCCCCAAAGCTACCGTGAGGTGTCTGACTCCTGATTTAAAGAGAACTTGCTCTGCCTGAACATCTCCAGCTGCACTGTGGCCAATCAGTGAGCTGGTTTGTGATGAAGACTATTACTGTACCATACCATATACAGGTAATAAATTTCCTTTTTTTGTTCAACAATAAATGTGTAACATATTCTTCTTCATGGAAAAATAAAATATCCCCTGAAAATAAGACCTAGCACATCTTTGGGAGCAAAAATTAATATAAGACACTGTCTTAATTTAGGGGAAACAGGATATACAGGGTGTCCAAAAATATGTAAGCACACTTTAACAACTGATAGCTCAATTTTGAAAATAAAATGTATTTTAATAACCACTGCCTTTATAATTATTCTAAGTGTGTCTATACATTTTTTGGGGCAACACATACACACACACACACTCACACACACACACGTATGTATATATACACACACTAATAAAGGGTAATATGCTAGGTAAGGCAGATGTCTTCTGAACAACCATGTGGATGATCATCTGCATGTCTTTCCGGATAAAGCTGCAGCGACTGCCTGAGACTCAGGCAAGCTGCGGATGGTGGCTGCCACTGGGAGGGCTGGCCCAAAGCTCAGCAATCCATGTCCATCTGCAAGGCCCAAAGCTAGGGCAGCATGGTGGCCACCAGTGGCAGCAGCAGCAAAGGGATGGTGGGGTGAGGGGTGGGGGTATCTTTCCCTGATCAGCCAGGTCGCCTCCAGCAGAGGGTGGCCAGATTGTGGCTTAGGCTGGGACAGAGACATAAGTGGTTAGGGGCAATAAAGTCAGCTGGGGGAGCAAGATAGGGGTGCTCAGGATGGCAGAGGGGCAAGGGGAGCAAGATAGGGATGATCAGGCCAGCAGGGGAGCAATATAGGAATGATCAGGCGAGCAGGGGGCAGTTAGGTGCAATCAGGCTGGCAGGCAGGCAGAGGCAGTTAGGACCAATCAGGCAGGAAGACATGCAGGTAAGTGGTTAGGAGCCAGCAGTCTTGGATTGGGAGAGGGATCCCAGATTGGAGAGGTGGCAGACTGGCTGGGGGACCTACTCCTGTGCACAAATTTCGTTGTGAACTGGGGGCTTCTAGTATATGTACTAAAAGGTTAATAACTAGACCAGGAGTCATTCTGGATGAAGCTGGGGCCAGAGGAAAGCCCGGGTCCCAGGTGCTAAAGGGAAGCTAGTGCCAGCAGCCAGGGGAAGGAAGGCCTACTCTTGCACAAATGTCATGCATTTTGCCTTTAATATATATTTAGTTTGTTCTCTGATTCTTTGAGTCTTTTTCTGTTTGTTTATATTATTCTTTTTTTATTGTGTTACATGTATACATATCTCCCCATTGCCCCCCCTCCCAGGCATACCCCAGCACCCCAGTGTCTTGTGTTCATTGGTTATGCTTATATGTATGCATACAAGTCTTTTGGTTGATCTCTTATCTACCCCACCTCTCCTTAATCTTCCTGCTGTAATTTGACAGACTGTTTGATGCTTTACTGCCTCTGTATCTATCGTTTTGTTCATCAGTTTATAATGTTCTTTATTATCCACAAATGAGTGAGATCATGTGGTCTTTCTCCTTCATTGACTAACTTATTTTATTTGGCATAAGGCTCTCCAGTTCTATCCAGGTTGCTGCAAATAGGAATAATTCCTTCTTTTGAATGGCAGCATATAATTCCATTGTGTAGATGTACCATAGTTTTCTGATCCACTCATCTACTGATGGGCATCTAGCCTGTCACCAAATTGTAGCTATTGTAAATTGTGCTGCTATGAACATAAGGGTGCATAAATCCTTTCTGATTGGTGTTTCTACTTTCTTAGGATATATTCCTAAGAGTAGGATTGCTGGATTAAATGGGAGATCCATTTTTAGTTTTTTGAGGAAACTCCATACTGTTCTCCACAGTGGCTGCACCAGTCTGCATTCCCACCAACAGTGCACAAGGCTTCCTTTTTCTCCGCATCCTCACCAACACTTGTCCTGTGTTGATTTGTTGATGATTACCATTCTGACAGGTGTGAGATGGTATTCCATTGTCATTTTGATTTACATCTCTTGGATAATTAGTGACTTTGAACATGTTTTCATGTGTCTCTTGGCCTTCCTTCTGTTCGTCTTTCAAAAAGGTTCTATTTAGGTCTATTGAACATTATTTTATTGGATCACTTATCATTTTTTTATTAAGTTGTATAAATTAGCTGTAGATGTTGGAGATTAAACTTTATCAGTGATAACAGGGGGCTTTCTTGTTGTTTTGTTGATGATTTCTTTGTGCAAAAGCTTTTTGTTTTGATGTAGACCCATTTATTTATATTTTCTTTAGCTTCCATTGCCCTTGGAGCAGTATCAGTGAAGAAGTTCTTTCAGCATATGTCTTAGATTGTGCTGCCTGTGGATTCCTCTAGTACTTTTATGGTTTCCTGTCTAATGTTTAAGTCCTGTATCCATTTGGAGTTTATTTTTGTATTTGGTGTAAGTTGGTGGTCCAGTTTCATTTTTTTTTTTTTTGCATGTTCCAATTTTCCCAACACCATTTATTGAAGAGGCTGTCTTGGCTCCGTTGTATGTTCCTGCCTCCTTTGTCAAATATTAATTGAGCATAGTGGTTTGGGTGGATATCTGGATTCTCTATTCTATTCCATTGGTCTATATGTCTGTTCTTGTGCCAGTACCAGGTATTTTGAGAACAGTTGCTTTGTAATATAGCTTGAAATCTGGTATTGAGATTCCACCTTTATTCTTCATTCTCAGGATTTCTGTAGCTATTCAGGGTCTTTTTTTGTTCCACATGAATCTTTGACGGGTTCTTTCTAGGTCTGTGAAATACATCATTGATATTTTGATGCGTAGTTCATTGAATCTATACATTGCTTTGGGTAGTATGGACATTTTGATTATGTTGCTTTTCCCAATCCATGCACGTGGTGTGCTCTTCCATCTGTTTACTTCTTCCTCTATCTCTTTTTTCAGTGTCCTGTAGTTTTCTGCATATAGGTCTTTTACCTCCTTAGTTAAGTTTATTCCTAGGTATCTTAATTTTTTTTGGTGAGATGGTAAATGGAATTGCTTTTTGAGTCTCTCTTTCTGTAATTTCACTATTAGTGTACAGAAATGCCACAGATTTTTTGGCATTAATTTTGTATTTTGCTACATTGCCAAATTCATTTATTAAGTAAATTAGTTTTGGTATGAAGTTCTTCGGGTTTTTTATGTACAGTATCTTGTCATCTGTAAATAAGGACAGCTTTACTTATTCTTTTCCAATTTGGATGCCTTTTATTTCTTCTTGTTGTCTAATTGCAATGGCTAATACTTCCAGTACTATGTCGCACAGGAGTGGTAAGAGTGGACATCCCTGTCTTGTTCCTGTTCTTAGGAAAAATGGTTTTAGTTTATATCAATCGAGTATAATGTTAGCTGTGGGTTTATCATATATGGATTTTATGACGTTAAGGTGTGATCCTTCTATTGCTACCTTGCTGAGAATTTTTATCAAGAAAGGGTGTTGGATTTTGTCAAATGCTTTTTCTGCATCAATTAATATGACCATGTGATTTTTATCTCTCAGTATGTTTATGTGATGTATCATGTTTATTGATTTGCAGATGTTGTACCATCCTTGCATTCCTGGGATACATTCTACTTGGTCATGGTGTATGATCTTTCTTATGTACTGCTGAATCCGATTTGCTAGAATTTTGTTGAGGATTTTGGCATATATGTTCATGAGAGATATTGGCCTATAATTCTATTTCCTTGAGTTGTCTTTATCTGGTTTTGGTATTAGGGTGATGCTGGCTTTATAGAAGGTATTTGGAAGTGTACCTTCTTGAATATTTTTGAATAGTCTGAGGAGGATAGGTCTTAATTCTTCCTTGAATGTTTGGTAAAACTCTCCTGTGTAACCATCTGGTCCTGAGCTTTTGTTTGCTGGAAGCTTTTTGATGATTACTTCAATTTCTACCATAGTTATTCACCTATTGAGCTTTTTAGATTCTTCCTTATTGAGTTTTGGAAGGTTATATTTTTCTAGGAATATGTCCATTTCTTGCAGGTTGTCCAATTTGTTGGAATAGAGTTGTTCACAGTTTTTTTTTTTTTAACAACCATTTGTATTTCAGCAGGGTCTGTTGTTATTTCTCCTCTTTCATGTCTGATTTTGTTTATTTGGGTCTTCTCTCTTTGCTTCTTGGTGAGCCTGGCTAGAGGTCCACCAATCTTGTTTATCCTTTCAAAGAACCAGCTCTTGGTTTTGATCTTTTGAATTGTTTCTCTGGTCTCTATGTTGTCTATTTTCCCTCTGATCTTTACTATTTCCTTCCTTCTGCATACATTGATCTTTTCTTGTTGCTCTCTTTCTAGCTCTTTGGATTATGGGGTTAGGAAAGTTATCACCATTTTTTCTTGTTTTTTTTTTTTTTGTTTGTTTTTGTTTTTGTTTTTGTTTTTTTCAGTAGGCTTGTAGAGCTATAAACTTCCCTCTCAAAACTGCATTCACTGTGTCACATAAATTTTGTATTGTTGTGTTGTCATTGCCATTTGTTTCCATGATGTTTTTTTTATTTCTTTCTTGATCTCTCTGGTTACCCAGTCATTGTTTAATAGCATGCTGTTCAGTCTCCATGTGTTTGATTTCTTTAAATTGTTTTTTATTGTAATTGATTTCCAGTTTTATGCCACTGTGATCTGAGAAAATGCTTGATATGAATTTGAAGAGACTTTTCCTATGACCCAACATATGGTCTATCTTTGAAAATGACCCATGTGCACTGGAGAAGAATGTATATTCTGTGGCATTGAGGTGAAATGTTCTGAAGATGTCAATTAATTCCATCTGGTCTAGTGAATCATTTAGGATTGATGTTTCTTTGCTGATTTTTTGTTTAGAGGATTTGTCCAGTGGTGACAGTGGGGTATTAAAGTCTCCTACTATGATTGTATTGCTGTCAATCTCTCCCTTAATATCTCCAGGAGTTTTGTTTTTTTTTAATGTATTTAGATGCTCCTATATTGGGTGCGTATATGTTTGCCAGAGTTATTTCTTCTTGTTGGATTGTTCTCTTTAGTATTATGAAGTAGTCCTTCTTATCTCTTTTTATGTCCTTCACTTTGATATCTAATTTGTCAGATATAAGTATTGCAACCCCAGCTTTTTTTTTCATTTCCATTTGCCTGAAAAACTATCTTCCATCTCTTAATCCTCAATCTTTGTGCATCTCTTTTCCCGAGGTGGGTTTCTTATATACAGCAGATGTATGGATCATGTTTTCTTATCCAATCAGTTACCCTATGTCTTTTGATTGAAGCATTTAATCAATTTACATTTAAAGTTATTATTTATAGGTACTTATCTGTTGCCATTTTTAGTCTTTACCCCTGAGTTCCTTCTTTGCTTCCTATTTCAATTTTTTTATAGCAGACCCTTTAAGATTTCTTGCATTGCTGGTTTGGTGATAATATATTCCCTTAGTCCTTTTTTTGTCTGTGCAACTCCTGATTTCACCTCCCATTTTGATTGAAAGCCTTGCTAGGTACAGTTTTCTTGGACTTAGACCCTTCATTTTCATGCCTTTGTATATTTCATTCCCTTCCCTTCTGGCCTGATGAGTTTCTGTTGAGAAATCAGTAGCTAGTCTTATGGGGGATCCTTTGTAGGTAACTTTCTGTTTCTCTCTGGCCACTTTTAAGATTCTTACTTTGTCGTTGGTGTTTGCCAATTTAATTATAATGTGCCTTGATGTTGGTTTTTGAGAGTTCATTTTGCTTGGGACTCTGTGAGCTTTTAGAATTTGTGTGTGTTTTTTCTTTCCTATGTTGGGGAAGTTTTCTGTCATTATTTCTTCAATCTGGTTTTCTATTCCTTGCTCAGTTTCACTCTTTCTGGAACCCCAATTATGTGGATGTTGTTTTGTTTCATGTTATCCCATAGTTCCCTTAGGCTTTCCTCTTGCTTTTTAATTTTTTTTTCTAGAAGCTGCTGTACTTGGGTATTTTTTCCTACCTTGTCTTCTAGCTCACTGATGCGGTCCTCTGCTTCTTCTAGTCTACTTTTGATGCTTTCTATTCAGTTCTTTATAGCAATGATGTCAATTTTTATTTCTTCTTGATTATTCAGCATTTCTTCTTGTTTCTTCTTCATTTCTTCTTGACTCTTCTTCATTTCCTCTTGGCTCTTACTCACATTGTTGATTTTGTCTTTCATTCTTTTCAGCCACCTTATGACCAGTTTTCTGAACTCTTTCTCTGGCATGTCTATTTCTTCTTCGATTTTGTTTATTTTGTTTTCTGGTGATACCTGCTTTTCTGTCATATGCGGGCTGTTTCTTCGTCTGCCCATGGTCTTTCTTCTCCGGGTGTCTGGTTATGTAGTTCTCTCTCTTACGTTGATTTAAGGCACAAACTACAACACGACCAGGTACAACACACAAGGGTCTTATCCCAGGTGAAATCTGACCTTTCCGTGTGGCGTGTGGAGCTCCTCTGAGTCCGAGTGTCTGCGCGGATTGGAGAGCGGTATTCTGGATTCCCCGCCGTAGACGTCCACCTCCCTCTGAAAGATGGTGTGGTCTCTGCCTTTGTGCTGGTGGCTTCGGCAGACAAAAACCCCGTGGCAGTGGGGATGCCTGGTCAGGGAAGTCCCATCCAGCAGTCCCCCATCTTCTCCTGGATGATAAATGACTCTTAACTTGCCAACAAACACTCCCAGTGCAACTCTCAGATGTTCTCTCCATCTACCTAGCGATAAGGTTCCAGACACATCCGTCTATTCTGCCACAATTTTTTTCACCCTGTTTATATTATTATTATTATTTTAAATATATTTTATTGATTTTTTATAAAGAAGGGGGAGAGATAGAAAGTCAGAAACATCAATGAGAGAGAGACAATGATCAGCCATCTCCTGCACACCACAGTGGAGATGTGTCCGGAAGCAAGATACATGGCCCCAACCTGAATCGAACCTGGGACCTTTCAGTCTGCAAGCCGATGCTTTATCCACTGAGCCAAAGCTGTCTTGGCCACCGTGTTTATATTATTCTTTTAGATTCTACCTATAAGTAAAATCATATACTATTTGTTTTTGTCTGATTTATGTTACTTAATATAATACCCTCTAGGTAGTGTGTTGTTGCAAATGATAAAGTTTCATTGTCTAAGGCAAAATATATGTAACATTTCTTCTTATTCATCGGTCTATCATAGAACACTTAGATTGCTTCCATATCTTGTCTATCCTATTTAATAAAAGAGTAATATGCAAATTGACCATACCTCCACTATACCCTGAAGCCACACCCACAAGCCATGCCCACCAGCCAATCCGAGCGAGTTTGCAAATTTACTCAACCAAGATGACTACGGCCACAGAAAGAGCAGAAGGAAGACTTGGGTTGCCCCTGGCGATGGATGAAGCCAAGGTTTTCACAATCCCTGGCAGGCCCAGGCCTCTGCTTAAGGAAACAAAGTTTCAATGGCTGTGCAATCTGGCTTGGCTCTGCTCCAGCCAACAAAATTTCAATTGTAGAAGATGAATACATCTCAGATACCAGGGCCTTCACTTGGGTTACTGGGATGTGTGGCTGGCCTGCAAACCACCACAGGCCCCTCATCCAGGCCACTACATGCCCCAAGTTAACCCCTACCCTGATCCATGACACCCTTCAGGGCAAATCACCTGGCCTCCACCCATGCACCAGGCCTCTACCCTATCTAATAAAAGAGTAATATGCAGATTGACCATCACTCCAACACACAAATTGGCTGCCCCCAAGTGGTCAAAAGATCCTGCCCCCATGTGGACACCAGATGGCTACCACAAGAAGGCCAGCAAGGGAGGGCAGTTGGGAGGCCTGCAAGGGTGGGCAGTTGGGGGTGATCAAGCCTGCAGGAGAGGGCAGTTAGGGGTGACCAGGCTGGTAGAGGAGGGAATTTGGGGTTTACTGTGCCTGCAGGGAATGACAGTTGTGGGGGACTCAGGCTGGCAGGGGAAGAGCAATTAGGGGTGACCAGGCCTGTAGGGGAGGGCAGTTAAGGGCAAATCGGCTGTCAGGGGAATGGTTAAGGAGTGATCAGGCTGGCAGGCAGAATTGGTTAAGGGCAACCAGGAAGGCAGGCTGGTGAGTAGTTAAGAGCCAACAGTCCTGGATTGTGAGAGGAATGTCCGACTGCCTGGATTGTGAGAGGAATGTTCGACAGGCCTAAACGGGCAGTCGGACATCTCTCAAGTGGTCCCAGATTGGAGAGGGAGGAGGCTGGGCTGAAGGTCAACCCTTCCCCTATCTATGCACCAATTTCATGCACCGGAACTCTAGTAATAAATAATGATGCATAAATAATCAACATTGGGATGCATTTTTTTTAAAATTAATACTTAGCAGTATGGCATTATGTAGTAGCATCTTGTGGGGACCACTGCCATCTTTCTGGTCACCTGAGTCAGGTGTTCCACAGTTGGCTCTTGTGTGAGTTGTGTGTCTTCCTGTCGTCACATTAGTAGATGGAATTGACCCTTAGGCTGACTAGCTGAGAGCATTGGCTCTCACTATGTAGGACAAGATGTTGTGTAGATGTTGACTTTACAAAAGGGGTTTTGATTTAGCTGGGCTTGGAGTCTACCCTTTGGTGTGTCAGTTGTGAAGCTAATTTGATGGTACTCTAGTGTGGTTGGAAGGCAGCTTCTGGGTATGTTGGTTCTGGAGCCTTTTAGAAGGTGCAGGCCACAGTTTCAGAAGCTTCATCTGTATAGCCTAAGGGCACCTAGCAGGATCTACATTATGAACTTAAGTTGACAGCTGCCTGTGTTGGCTTAGTGGTGCCTGTGAGAAGCTATACTGTCAACTGAAGCCAGCTGTCACCAGTGGCAGGCAGAGGGACACTTTGCCAAAGGTTTTGGGCATGCCTAGAATAGCATTTTCTTTTTGAAATTTGTGAGACTTTGAGAAGTTTTAGGACAGTTTGCAGCATGGGTCTAGATTGACTACTTGTGTGGGAAAGCCATTGAAGGGGTTCAAGAGGGTGTGCTAGTTGAATAGGGTGTTAGGGAATTACCAGAGTGATACAATAGGTATTAACCAGATTATTGGAGACTCAGATTTGGTACCCACCTATGACTGCAGGCTGGGTGAGCTCAAGGCTCAACAAATGATTAATGGTGTCTGCCAGCACTTCCATTCTGAGACGGCTGCCCCTCCAGTCCTCATTCTGAAGCCAGACAATTCAGTTTCTCCCTCTATGTCCCTGGTGCTATTTGAACCACTGGGGCTTAGTATTAATGTATGTGGTGAGTGAGTCTGTGTTCAGGTATTTTACGAGGACACCTGGGTCTACAGCAGCTCTTTTCCTCATTTGGATGAAATCCCCACTCATCTTTACAGGCAGATGTTTCAGAGACTCCTCTTACCCAAAAGGGTGCTCTATTCTAGGGATCTCAGTGTGGAGCTGAGACCCCTTACTCCTAAGAGGTGACCTCTGCAACCTAGATATCCTGTCTGATTCTTAACCACCATAAGTTCGTGTAAGATCAGCCCATTTGGCTTCTCTGCCCCTCCTATCAGTTTCAGCTTGGCTTCTCCTTTACACCCTTAGTTACAGGAACTCTGTTTAGCTAGCTTTAGGTAGTTCTCAAGTATGGTGGTTCCATAATTTAATTGTAATTGGTGTGGTCATGGGAGGAGGCAAGCACAATATTTACCTACTCTGTCTCTTGACTGGAAGGTCCCTTCACAATTATAAATAGTATATTGTATTTGAGTGACAGAAATTTGGGGAAATTAAATTATATAAACAAGTATCTATATAGAGTTTCTAGGAAAATAAAAGGAACACTTGGATTGATATATAAAACTAGAAAATTAGTGAAAAATAATCTTTTATCAATATAGCTAAAACTGATAACTTATAACTTATTACCTTCAAACTTAAAATATATATTTTTATTGATTTCAGAGAGGGCAGGAGAGAAAGAGAAAAAGAGAGAGAGAGAGAGAGAGAGAGAGAGAAAGAGAGAGAGAGAGACATCATAGAAACATCAATGATGAGAGAGAATCATGGATTGCATGCCCTATAATGGGAATCAAGCCCACAAGCCCAAAGGGTTTTGCCCATATTAGTAATGATTAAAAATACTCACAAATTGTACTGGTGTGTTGTGATAAATATACCCTTTTATTTTTTTTATTGAGATACAATTTATATAGAATGAAACACTTAGATTTTAGGGTTACTATTCAATGTTCCATTAATTTTGACAAATCTTACATATATGTAGACCACATGTATATCAAGACACAAAATATTCTATCACCTTAGAAAGTTCCATCATATATCTTTCTAGTCAGTCATTACCCACTCTCTAGTAAAATAGCATCCAAAATTCTTATTTCTTTTACAGGTTATTTTTGCATATTATAGAATTTCTTTCAAGTTGTATCATCATATGATATGTTATTTTCTATTATCTTTTAAAAAATTAATTAATGTATTACATGTGTAGATATCTTCCCATTGCCCCCCCACCTTACTCCCATGCATGTCCTAACCCCCTCATTCACATTCTTAAAAATAGCAGTAGTTTATTTCTTTTTATAATGAGATAATATTTATTATATGGGAATATCTAATTTTGATTATCCATTCTCCTTTTGATGGACAAGTGAGATGTTTTCAGTTATTAGCTAATTTGATTAAAGGTGCTAGATGTGTTTTACAAGACTTTTGATGGACATTTGTTTCCATTTATTATGGATAAATATTAGGAGTGTTATTACTGAGTGAGAGGGCAATGTATGTTTTAACTTTGAAAGAAACCATCAAACTCTCTTCCAAAATGGTTGTGTCATTTTACATTCCATACCATATGAGAGTTCAACTGAACTCTACATCTCTAATGTTTGGTGTTGTCATTCACTGCCACTTTAGCCACCCTGGTGGATATAATATAGAGGTATGTAAAAGAAGCCAGTTTGGAAAGACTACATGCTGTATCTCACTGTGGATTGAATTTGTATTTTGTTAATGAGCAATGATTTTGTGTTAGAGGATCCCCAAGGATAAGAGGAAGTAGAAACAATAGATAATTTGGCATAGGTCTTGTATCTGGAATAATAAAAAGACAAGCAACCAAATTAAAAACACAAACCAAAAAAAAAAAAAAAGAGTGATTTTTAAGCTTGCCCTTCACAAGAAAGATATGCAAAAAGCCAATAAGCATATGAAACAATATTCAACATATATACAGAAAAAAGTTAATATAGTACATTGTACTGCTATTTTTTTGAAAGTCCTGTTTACATGATTGGCCCTTGATTATTAGCTGAGAACTGGAATTTTGAGAAGATTCTAACCAATAACTGATAAATGGTTCATTATGTCTATGAGCAAACTGCTATCCTTCTGAAAATCTGGAATTTGGGTACTTGCCAGGCAGGGTGTGCTTATGTGTCCAGTCCTCAAGGAGAACCCTGGGCATTGAGCATTTTATGTAATTTTGTGGTTGGCAAAATTTCATATGTTGTCCTAATTCATTGTCAGGAGAATTAAATATATTCTGTCACTCCACTGGGAGAAATCTCTTGGAAGCCTGTACCAATTTCCACTAGAATTTTATATTTTACCTTTTCCCTTTGCTAATTTTGTCTTGTATCTTTTTCTGTAATAAATAATAGCTCTGAGTAGAATTGTATTTTGGATACTGTGGGGTACTCCTAGTGAATCATTTAACCTCGAGATGACTTGCCCATTTCTTCTTTAATGCCTATTTTTTCTTTAATGATTATTTTTAATGAGTATAGCTTTTAATTTTGGTGATATCTAATTGATTTTTTATGTGATTTTTATGGCTTTTCTAAAATCTTTGCCTAACCCAAATTAGGGAAGTATGCACCTTATATTTTCTCTAGGAGCAATCAGTCTCCTTTTACATAAAAATCTTTCGAAGAATACACATATTGTCTTCCAGTAGCAAAAATTTCTCTTTGGCTGCAGTTAATGGTTATTATAATGAAAGATATTGCAACTTGACTAATTTTTTCTAAATCTACATCCTCTTTCCTTATGCTGTAGAATACTGAGCAGATTACTCATGCTTTCACTCTCCATGCCTTTGAAAAAGTGGGTAATTGTTATTTTTTTTTCATGCATTAACAAGATTTGCAGGAGAACTGATTGTATTATTTCCAGTCTGAGTCCAGTGGCAGAAAAAAGGCCACTGTCCCATCAGGCATGAATAGTTTTCAATTTTTCAAATGGGAAGCTTCAAACATATGGTGTCTTTTATGAAAAAGAAAAGATGACTCAAAGGGAAGTATCAAGAGCCCAGAAAGTAGAGGCAATAACCACCAGAATTTTCCCCAAACCTTGAAACTTAATCCAGAAAAATACAACATTTGTCCATCTGGGTTTCAGAACTTTTATGTTTTCTTTACATTCATCTCTCCCATTTCTGGACTAGAATATCTATAACTGTTACTCTTTTCCTACCTCCTCCCCCCCCTTCTGTTTGTTGGGAGTGTCAGATAACATGTTTCTTTAGTTTCACATGTCAACAACATATGGAGAGGAATTGCTCTGCAGCAGCTGTCCTTAACAGATTAAATGAAGACACATCCTCCACATCTGGACCTAATTTATATTTTGGACTTTGAACTAATGAGATGATGGGATTTTAGACTTAGAAATGTTGCTGTAATGGGAAGAGTTGGGAAGGTTGAGTGTTTTTTACTTTTGGGAAGGATATAAGTCATTGTGAGCTAGAGGATACACTGGAAACCATTAATTAATAAAACACATATTTATTATGATGGTTGGATTTTATAAACTTACTTTATACCCATAGAGTAGAGCTTTTATCATCTTTAATTTTATTTGGAAATAACCATGACTACATATAATTTTAATGAATAAATCCATTACTTTTACTTAAGTCCACCTAAATTCTTCAATTAGTGAAGTCAATACACAATTTACCATTTATTTTTGGACAGCTTAGGCTATTCTTAACATTACTTATTAGAAATGCTTTTCTCCCTGTTGTGTGAAAAGTCTCACTGTCAGGGAAAAGAGGACAAAATGTGGGGGTTGTCAATCCTGAAAAAATCTCTTTCCATCTTTATTGAGGAAGTTCAAAGAATAGAAAAGCAGGAATTAAAAAAGTCAAAGACGCTTTTCATACTTGTCTAAATTGTGTGCATATATGAATCTATTCTTAATGCAATGAGTGCAATAGAGGTTTTTAAAATATTTTCACTTGTTCACACTATAGAACACATTGCAAAACGGCATTTCTTATTTCAGGATGCAAAGTTATTATGAATGTGTAGTAATACCCACATTATGCAAGAAACAAAATATTTTCCCAAAATATCTTTATGAAACCTGGCCTCATGCTAACTATACTATAATTGTTTAGTATTTCAGAATATCTGATTAAAAAATAAAATATATAGACATAAAATAGCATATTGGGATAGGGTATTAAAGCTAATTTACATATTCTTCTTTTCAGAGTGTTAACAAGGTTTATTTAAGCATAGGTACCTAATGTATGTACTGACATGCAGCACTAAGAATAAGAAATGAAATGGCTGAAAAAAATGGAGTCAACCAAATGATTTCAAATTTTCAGTCTAATGGGCTAAGTAATAAAACATTTTGATGTGTGACCTATCACTGAAAACTTTAATGTTCTATTTGGAGGGTAAGGAAAAAATCCTTTATGTAACACTAGGAATATTTAGTAAATTATTCCTAAGGGTTAAAGGAATCAGTGTGAAAAATTATTTGTGAAATATTTTTATAACTGCTTGCCTAACTTATCTGGTAGTTCATTTTCAATGTACAGTCTCCATACAGATGTTTATATGGTGTCCAAGGGAGAATCTTAGATGACCTAACCTGTTAGTGAAATATTTTTATTTAATTGGAGTACAGAACATGAATTATTTTCTTTTTCTAGAAAGCTGGGTTCATAAAAATAAAAATGTAGTCATAAAAAATAAAATTAGAGATAAACCAAGAAGGCAGTATAGATAAACACCTAAGCTGCTGCCCTGCACAACAATTTCAAAACTACAACTAAAAGACAAAATGGACATCACCCAGAACCACAGGAAGGCTGGCTGAGTGGAAATTATACAACTAGAACGAAAGAGAAAAGCACACTGAAATTCAGAGGAGCTGCAGAAGGCAGAGGTACAGAGACGCATGTGTAGAGAGGGCTGATAACTGAGTACATGGCTGGCTTCCTCAGTTGGAAGGGAGACAAAAGCTCCCAACTGCTCTGAACTCCAGTTCTGGATGAGACTCTGGCGACCCAGACTCATTTGGGGAGAAACTGGACTGTCTGGCAGCAGGCAGAACTTGAGGGTGACTTTCTCTCAGAGGTGCTTGCCCGATTACATTGGGACACTGAGACCCAGGGGTCTCTTAGGGAAGGGCTTATGGGAAACCATTGCTGTCTGCTCCCCCCTGAGATTCTGCCCCATCCAAGCTGAGCACAAAGGCTTTTGCAAGTCTTGTCTCATAGAGGTGTCTCCAGCACAGAAGTTCTCCCAGTATAGATACAGCTGAACCTCACAGCCAGTTGGCCTGGAAGTCAATTCCTCCCAGTGATACCAACAATGGTCAAGGCTTAAGTACAACAAAATTGTGCACATAGCCCACAAAGGGGTGTACTAAGAGTGTCCACCTCAGGTAACTGGGGAGGCTGACACAAAGCCACTCTATCAACACAGGGAAGCATCCAAAATACAGAGACAAAGAAATAGGTCACAGATAAAAGAAATGGAGGATATAGAGTTCAAAACCACGGTTTAAGTTTTTTGAAGAATTTTCTAGCAAAGGCTGATAAATTTAGTGAGACTCAAGAAGATATGAAAAAGGACCAACTATGCTGAAACCAGTTTGGCTCAGTGGATAGAGTGTCAGTCTAGGGACTAAAAAGTACCAGGTTCAATTCCGGTCAAGGGCATGTACCTTGTTGCGAGCACATCCCCAGTAGGGGGTGAGCAAGAGGCAGCTGATCTATGTCTCTCTCTCATTGATGTTTCTAACTCTCTATCCATCTCCCTTTATCTCTGTAAAAAATTAATAAAATATATAAAAAAGAAAAAGGATCAACTAGAAATTAAACATACACTGACTGAAATAAAGAGTAATATACAGAAATCTAATAGCAGACTAGAGGATTGCAAGAATTAAGTCAAAGATTTGAAATACAAAAAAGAAAAAAAAAAACACCCAACTGAAAAAGCAAAAAGCAAAAAGAATAAAAAAATATGAAAATAGTGTAAGGAGCCTCTGGGACAGCATAACAACATCCAAATTATGGGGGTGCCAGAAAGAGAGCAAGATACTGAAAATGTATTTGAAGAAATAATGACAAAAAACTTTCCTTACCTGGTGAAAAAAATAGGCTTACTAGATCAGAAAGCACACAGAATCCCAGACAAAAAGAATTCAAAAAGGACTACACCAAGACACATCATAAATAAAATGCCAAGACTGGAGAAACCAAGATGGCGGCATAGCTGAACTGCTGCCTCGTGCAACAATTTCAAAACTACAACTAAAATACAGTATGGACATCATCTAGAATCACAGGAAAGTTGGCTGAGTGGAAATTCTACAACTAGAAGGAAAGAGATTGGCTTACATAGACTTAGAGGAGCTGTAAAGAGCTGAGATACACAGATGTACATAGAGAGGACTGATGGCAGGGGGCCTGGCTGGCTTCCTCTTATGGAAGGGAGACAGAAACCTCTGACTGCACTGAACCACAGTTTAGGGCAAGACTAATATGGGGGGAGTTGGGACTGTTGTGAAAAGGGAGGAGTGCATGGAAACTTAGGGGAGCCATGGGAGATAGAGGTCTGGAGGCACACGACTGTGAGTGTGCACACAGAGGGCTGACTTCTGATTGTGCCACTGACTTTCTCTAGCGGAAGGGATACAGAACCTCCCAACTGCACTGAAATCCACTTCTGACTCCATTGAACCCCAGTTTCGGGGGAGATCCTGGGAACCCAGACTCATCCGGGTCCCTGGAATGCACTTAAACTGCGGGAAACCATGAAAGGCAGAGGTCTGGATGCATGGGAGCTGAGTATGCACACAGAGGGCTGACTGCGGGAGGGAGACAGAACCTGCCAACTGTGCTGAAATTCACTTCCAACTGCACTGAATCCCAGTTTTGGATGAGAATCTGGGTACCCAGAACCATACGGGTCCCTGGAGCACACGGAAAGTCAGGGGAGCTGGAAAGGCAGAGGTCTGGGGTTGTGTGAGTGTGAGTGCGCAGAGAGGGCTACAGCAATTACCAAGGAACACTGAGACCCAGAGCCCTCATAGGTCAGGGCTGACAGGAAGCCAAGGCTGTTTGCTCAGACCTGAGTCTCTGCCCCATCCAAGCTGAATACAGAGACTGTTGCAATTTTGCAAGCCTTGTATCATAAGGCTGATCCCAGCACAGAAGTTTTCCCAGTGTAGACACAACTGATCCTCATAGCCAATTGACCTGAAGGTCAATTCTCTCCCAGTGATACCAACATCAATCAAGGGTTAAGTACAACAAGGCTGTACACACAGTCCATAATGGGGTACACCAAGAGAGTCCACCTCAAGTAACTAGGGAGGCAGAGCTACTGGGCCATATAGGACACCTAACACACAAAGCTACTATACCAACTCAGGGAAGCAGCTAAGATGTGGATACAAAAGGACAGATCACAAACAAAAGAAATGAAGGAAAACAAATAACTGGATATAGAGTTCAAAACCATGGTTATAAGGTTTTTCAAGAATTTCCTAGAAAAGATGGGTAAATTTAGTGAGACCCAAGAGGAGATGAGAAAGGACCAACTAGAAATTAAACATACACTAACTGAAATAAAAAATATTATGCAGAGACCTAACAGCAAACTAGAGGAATGCAATAATCAAGTCAAAGATTTGAAATACAAAGAAGTAGAAAACACTCAACTGGAAAAGCAAAAAGAAAATAGAATCCAAAAATATGAAGATAGTGTAAGGAACCTCTGAGACAACTTCAAGCGTACCAACATCAGAATTGTAGGGGTGCCAGAAAGAGAGAGAGCAAGATACTGAAAATCTATTTGAAGAAATAATGACTGAAAACTTCCCACACCTGGGAAAGAAATAGACTTACAAGTCTAGGAAGTGCACAGAACCCCAAACAAAAGGAATCCAAAGAGGACCACAACAAGACACATCAGAATTAAAATGCCAAGAGCAAAAGACAAAGAAAGGAGATTAAAAGCAGCAAGAGAAAATTACCTACAAGTGAGCACCCATACAATTGTCAGCTGAATTCTCAACAGAAACTATGAAGGCCAGATGGGAGTGGCAAGAAATATTCAAGGTGATGAATAGCAAGAACCTACAGCCAAAATTACTCTACCCAGCAAAGCTATCATTCAGAATTGAAGGTCAGATAAAGAGCTTCACAGATAAGAAAAAACTAAAGGAATTCATCAAAACTAAACCAGTATTATATAAAATGCTGAAAAGTACTCTTTAAGAGGAAGAAGAGAAAAAAGGTAAAGATAAAAATTATGCACAACAAATACATATCTATCGACAAGTGAATATAAAATTCAAGTGAATAAAAAATATGGTGAACAGAATAAACTGGTAAATATAATAGAATCAGGGGAATAGAAAGGGAGTGGACTGACAATTCTCGGAGGGTGGGTTTAGAGAGGTGCAGAAGTGCGGAAAGAGACTGGACAAAAATCATACACTTATGGATGAAGACAGTTAAGGGGGTAAGGAGAGAGAATGGGGTTACAACTGGGTGGAGGGGAGTTATGGGGATAAAAAAGAGGAACAATTGTAATAATCTGAACAATAAAGATTTATAAAAATTAAAAATAAATGAAATTAAAGTCATAGTTTGTACATGTCTTAACCACTGAATTCCCCTCATACACCTACATTGAAGATTTCATATGAACTTCAACAAAATAAGAAATAAAATGTGGGATTGGTTTCTTTGTTTTTAAAATATCATAGCTGACCTGACCAGTGTGCTTCAGTGGATAGATCATCCGTCTGTGGATGGAAGGATTCTAGGTTTGATTTCCCGTCAGGGTATTTGCCTGGGTTTTGGGCTCTATCCCCAGTGTGGGGCAGGCAGGATGCAGCCAATCAATGATTCTCTCTCTTCCTCTCCCTTCCTCTTTGAAATCAATACAAATATATTTAAAAAAATAACATAAAATATCAAGGCTGGAAAAACAATGACTTTGGGGAAGCCATTGCAACAGAAACATGTGAGCTCCTATCTATTGCCTATTTTTTATCTATTATCATATATTTAAAAAATTATAACAATAGATTTCAGTTCAAAAATGGATGTTTCCTCAAAGTGAAGCACTTCTATAATTGAAATTTAAATTGTTCTAAAAAAATAAAACTTTATTCTGCTTTTTGTAGATTTAAAATCCCCCCTCCAAAAAACAAAAAACAAACAAACAAAAAAACCTCCAAGTGAACTAAACATGTACATGGAAGTTAAAAAAATGAATAAGAGTTACAATAAAAGTGTCTGTTACTCCAGGAATAAAGTAAATTGCCTATTGCCTTTCTCAGATCATTAAAATTTTGAAATTTGGTACTGAAACTTACTTCAAAACAAATATTGAAAATCTCTTAGAGTAACAATCATATTTTCTCTAATGCAAAAAAAAGTGTCACTAGCTCCAGTATGCCTCAGTAATTAGAGTATCAGCCTCCACATGAAGGGTGTCAGGTTTGATTCCCAGTCTAGGGCATGTATCTGGGTTGCAGGTTCAATCCCCTGCTTGGTTGGGGCGCATGTGAGAGGCAACCAATTGATATTTCTCTTTCATATCCATGTTTCTCTCTCTCTTTCTCTCTTTCCTTCCTCTCCCTCCTTTTCACTTTCTCTAGAAAAATAAATAGAAAAAATATCCTCAGCTGAGGATTAACAAAAAAAATAAAATGAAGAAAAAAGGTTTTATCAGATCTCTTGATTTTTATGAAGGCAGACCTGGGGGGGAAAAAAAAAATATCAGCTAAACAAGTCTAAGATAAGCTGAAAATGAACATTTAACAGATGGCATAGGCTATTGGATTTTCAATGCATTGATAAGAAGAAAAAAATAAACTGAAATTATTTTTCATAAATTTTATATTTATTTTCAGTAATAATATTTGATATTTATCTACCTTGGTGTAAACTTTTACTATTTAACTTTAATTCAAATATTCCACCAATAAATGGAATTCAGAGATAATCCCTGAAACATTTTTTGGCTAATATCAAAAAGCAAAGCACATTTTCTGAGCTGTGCACTCTTTGCTTAAGGCAGTTATTACATCTTGTCCTGTTATTGTAAAAAAAAAAAAAAAGAACAAAAATAGAAACATAATCATATTAGAAAGTGAGCATAAGACATAATTCCCCTCAAATTAGCTAGTTCTCAGAGAACTGCAAATTGACTGCACACAAAGTATGCGTGCTGATGGTTTGTAGTCATAATACTTAAATGTGTCAGTTACCAAAAAAAGGACCTGGCCCTTGGCGGGTATGCTTAGGATCAGCCAGTAGTCTTTGGGTCCTTAAATTCGTGCAGGAAAAACTTCATAACACGAGTCCAGATGACTATAAGGAAACATTTATTAAAGCTGGGGGCATAAATGAGAAAGGGCTTATCATGGAGGAAGCTACAGGAGAGCCTAGGCTGGGCTGTCCTAGTTCTCTAAAAAGTCAGAGAAAAGGGTGCCTTGGGATCCAGTTCATAGCTTAACCTGGATGAGCAGTAGCTATCTATTGCTCCCCTGATTACAAGTCTCTTGGGATCACTTAGGATTTAGGAGATGCAGGCCTATGGGGGAAGAAGTTAGGAAAGAAGAGGGAAAAGAAAATGGTGGGGCCTGCTTCTGGGTCCTTTGTCTTGAGGTGGGAATCTTAGGGGAGATCTCAGGAGAGAGTTTTAGCAGAACATTCATCAGTTTTCTCAGTGTGCTTCTCCAGGGTCATGGTCTTCATTGATTGGTTAGAATAAGGGCCGAGGGTTGTCAGTCATCACATCTGGTCCTGGCTGTTGCCCATTTGGTTTTACTGCTTTTTTGGGTATGGATCTGAAACACAACTGAGGCCTACATGATATTTGTAGAGAGTTGACCTTGTGTATCTGTTGTAAATTGCTGCCAGTTTGTTCAGCAACCAGGCAGTTGGCGGGGGGGCGGGGGGGGGGGAGGCTTGCAGGAGAGGGCAGTTGGGGGGACAAGGCCTTCAGGGGAGGTCCATTGGAGGGGACCAAGCCTACAGGAGAGGGCAGTTGGTGGAGATCAGTCCTGCAGGGGAGGGCAGTTGGGCTCAACCAGGCTGGCAGGGTAGTGGTTAGGGGTGATCAAGCTGGCAGGCAGAAGCATTTAGGGGCAATCAGGCAGGCATACAGGCAAGCAGACAGGCAAGCAGTTGGGAGCCAGCAGTCCTGGATTGTGAGATTTGGTAGGATTGGGCCTAAACGAGCAGTTGGACATCCCTCAAGGGGTCCCAGATTGCAGAGAGTTCAGGCTGGGCTGAGGGACACCTTCTCCCACAGTGCATGCATTTTGTGCACTGGGCCTGTAGTAGTATAATAATTGCAATAATTTAAAGCAGCAAAAAGGATTCACATACCCACTTTCACTTAAACTGCTTAAACTACATGCTTTCATTAAGTATGCCTTCATATGTATTTTCCATTGATGGGGTATATAAACCTTGGGATTTAGATATATTCTATGTTGCTACATAGCTCATAATCATTTACATTAGGTTTTACATTAGGTACAATAATTACCCTGATGCTCAGTATGCATCAAATGCTTAGGATATTTCTTATTTTCCTTAAATGGGTTTACATTTTTAGAGAAGTATTAAGGTTCACAGCATAACTGAATGGAAAGTACTTGGTTTTCATATATACTCTGATCTCTCCTCCTTATAGCCTTCTCAACTGTTAATATCAAGCCACCAGAGTGACACATTTATTACAATCAATAAACTTACATTGACACATTATTATCACCCAAAGTCCATAGTTTACATTAGGGTTCATTATTGGTGCTAAACATTTGATGGGTTTTGACAAATGTATAATAGCATGTGTCCACCATTACAGTATCATACAGAATCGTTTCATTTCCCTAAATATCCTTTGTGTCCATCTATTCATTCCTCCCACTTATTCATTCTGCTCTTTACACTGTCTTCAAAGTTTTGCTTTTTCCAGAATGTCATATATTTGTACTCATATAGTATGCAACCTTTATGATTGGCTTCTTTCATTTAGTAATATGCATTTAAGATTCCTTCATGTCTTTTCATAATGTGATAACTCATTTCTTTTTTACATTGAATACTATTCCATTGTCCAGATGTACTATAATTTATCCTTTTCCTAAAGACATTTTAGTTTCTCCAACTTTTGGCAATTACTAATAAAGTTGTTATAAGCATCCATGTACAATTGAGGGATTATATGGTACAAGCATATTTAACTTTGTTAGGAACTGCTAAACTGTCTTCAAAAGTGGTTCTGCCTTTTTGTATGCCTGCTAGCAATGAATGCAAATTCCTTTTGCTCCACATTCTCATGAGCCTTTAGCATTTTCTGTTGACTCTTTTTCTTCTTTATAAAACAAACATTCAACCAAAGAACTTATCTATATCTATATCTATATCTATATCTATATCTATATCTATATCTATATCTATATCTATATCTATATCTATATCTACATCTATATCTATATCTATATCTATATCTATATCTAATCTCCCATGGACATAGACTATAGGGTGGTAAAGCCTGGGGCAAGGGCGGGGGGTGAGCTAGAAGAAGTCAATGAGTGAGGGGAAAGGGGACATATGTAATACAACAATAAAAATTTAAAAATACATACAGCAATAAAATCCTTTTTCTTTCTTTGAATTATTTTCTTAGAATAAATTCCTAGGGTACTTTAACCAGGTGAGAAGGAGGCAGATCTTTTTCTAGGGCTTTTGATCTGCATTGCCACATGTGTGCCAGCTCTGTATCACCTATGTGCAAATGATAACCCTGATATGCTTCTCCAGAAGTGATCTTTCACTCCTCCATTTTGCATGTTTCACTATCATTTAGAAATCACTAATCATATTAAAAAATATCTGATTTAGTTAGTCTATATTATTTCAATGTTATAAATATGCTTAAAATCAAACCCTTCAATTCTCAATTGATAATATATTTTTAGTGAAACCACATGCTGCTGTTGTTTTCACTCCTGGCTAAAAATTGAAAGAAGAGATAGTAGCACAATGTAGTGAGAGTACATTATTACCTCACATTGTTAATAGTAGTTGATCACCAACTATTTGTTGAATACCTATTCATGTAAATTAAGTTTCAGAATTAAAAAAAAAAGTGAATAAAATTGAAAGGAGTTTTAGGGATAAAATAGGCAGGTTTAGTGAGTTTTAGGAACAAAAAGGGTCCATGGGGAGGAAGGCATAGGTGAGGGCTTGGAGCTGCCAGAAAGCATACAGTCACAGAGAGAGAAAAGAGATGGCACAGGATAAGGGGAGAGGAAGCCAGCTATTCACAGCAGTTTGGGAAAGCCACAGGGTATGGGGAGAAAGAGGAAACAAACTTTCACAGAGGATAGAAAAATGCCAAAAATTGGAAGAAAGAGAAAAACAGATTTTCATGAGATAGAAAATTCTACACTGAAGAGGAGAAAAAGAGGAGGATACTCCATGGGGTTTGAGCTTTGAACTTAATATAGTGACCAATATGAAGAGATAAAGAACTGCAACCTTTATGAACTTCAGCAAAAAACAAAACAAAACAAAAAAACAACTTGGTGGGTTACCCCCTGGGGACCTCTTCCCTACGTGGGAGTCTGTACTTGCTTTCAATAAATTTCCACCCTTTTCATCTACCACCTTTTGTCTGTGGCTTCAAATTCATCTGGACAAGGACCTAGGAAAGAAATCACTCTTGCATCCTGCTCCAGAAAACAACCCAAATCACAATTGTGAGTTCCTGCATTCCTGCTGCTGTTGTTGGTGGCATTATTTGTATTTTTATAAGAGAAAGTGACAGCCATTTCTATTTCTAGAAGTGAAGACATCACATTTCCATGAATAATCATTTATCCACCTGTGTGGTTCATTTTGATTATGTAGTTAAAAGAGAATGAATATCAATTGTTCTGAGTGAGGTATACAGGTTAAAATTCCAGTTTTATTTCTATATTGAACTACATATCTCACCTATGGAAGACACATGAAATGGAAAGTTTTGAGATTGTGATATGCAATTTGCAGAGACTGAGGGCTCTTTTGGGAGGACTGCTATTGAGATTCTTCTCTTTGCAGATCAGTTCTTGTTTAATATCTCCATGGACTGAGGTGGCTCTGACAGTTGGAAAGTGATAGGAAACAATACTAGAGAACCCCAAAGGCCAGAGAATACTCTTCATGAATAAAGGGAGAATCCAATGTGGTGATTCTGATGATAGAGAATCATTAAATATTATCTTGTGAAGGGCAGACTCAGAAAGAGGCTGTGGGGGCAATACTGTGGTGCCTGTCCATACTCTGCTACTTTGTATATAAGTTATTGAAACAGCTAGGGAACAACTAAGGAAGATTTCAGTAAAGATCTGTAAGGTTGGGAGACCAGGCTTATTGTAAGTCATTTTTATAGTTTGGAATAATATAGACAGATATTCCCCATATCTTAAGGAACATCTTTCAGACTATCCAATAGAGAACAGTGGTGTGGGTCCTATAAACATGGTGGGTTTCCCTTCCTTTTTATGAGAGAACATATGTAGGACTGTCCACCATAGACATAATAAGCATCTCACTAATATTTAACCTCGCACAGATAGAAGGCCTCTTATCAGAGGAAGGGATGAAAGGTGAATTTTCATGATTTTATGGAAGTGTGCTCTGACCTTAGTCTATGATTCAACTTGCTAAAGATAGTCTATCAGTTATGTCATTATGCTCATTAAAAGCTCTTGCCAGACATTATCTCAGAAATGTAGTGGAATATACCTATCTAGATGTTATACTTCTGAGAATTACTTTACTACTAAAGGAGATTCAAATCTACTCTATTCCCCAGATTTGCCCCATAATTATTACATATTATATGTATGTATAGTCAAATATTGTGTTGTTACTTACAGTTGAGGTTGGTGCTTTACATAAGCTACTTTTAAGTATTCTCCTCATGTTTATAATTTAGAAATAATTTTCAGCTCAGTCATTTATAATATAATTACAAGAATTTTAATTAATTCATAATTATGTATGATGTTATTGTATAAAGCATGTACACTCATGAGTTTCATTTTTATTATAATACTGCAATTATTTTAGTCAGTGTCGATATAATCTTAGTTTCTCATCATGACAGATATCATATTTCATTGTGGAAAAATTAAAAATAGAAATCTTACTAGAAAGTTGCCAGTACATTCTGAGAATATTAATAACCTATTTTTTCATAACCCTCTCCTATTACCATCAAATATATGAATATATGGCTAAAATTATATGATTTATAATAATAAAACATGAAGCAAAGGTTTTTAATTTTAATCTTTCAATTATATTTATATATATATTATAATGGTAATTTATTATTTCAAACATTTTTATTGTTATTGTGCCCTGTAGATTTATTTTGTGCTTAGAAAAACAGTTAAAGTGATTTATCTCAATTTACATTCAACTCAGTAAAATTCATTGAACTTTCATTTTATATCATGTAGGTAGTAGGTACTAAGAAACAGAGTTGAATATCTCTAAACCCATTACTACCACCCTAACCAAGTCTATTATCACCTCTTGCCTGTATTGCTAAAGCAATAGCCTTCCAATCTAAGGGGTTTTCTAGCATCTACTTTTGTCTGCCATCTAGTTTATAGCCAGGATGCTATGCACAAAACACAAATATGATCAAGCATTCTTGCTTAAAACTCATCTATTGCTTTAATTGAAGTTCATAATATCATTCTAAGTTTCTCTATAATAAGACCTCTGTTTAAGCTCCCAGTTGCATGCTATATAATAAAGAGGTAATATGCAAATTAACCCTCACCCCATTACAAGATGGCTGCTTATGACCAGCCTGGCCAGGGGTTTAGTTAGGGATGACCAAATGACCAAATGGCTGAGTGGGGTGACCAGGCTGGGGGGGGGGGGACAGGCAGTGAGGGGCAACCAAGCTGGCAGGGAGGGGGAGCAGTTGTGGGTGACCAGGCCAGCAGGGGGGCAATTTGGGGTGAGCAGACCGGCAGGGGGGCACAGTTGGGGGCAACCAGGCTGGCAGGGGGGCAGTTGAGGGCAATTAGGCTGACGGGGGAAATGAGGGGTGATTAGGCTGGCAGGGGGGCAGTTGGGGGTCATCAGACCAGCAGGGGGGCAGTAAGGGGTGACTAGGCTGGCAGGGGGAGGAACATTTAGGGCAAGCAGGCAGGTCAGCGATTAGGAGCCAGTGGTCCAGGATTGTGAGAGGGATGTCTGAATGCTGCCTCAACCAGTTGTCAGACATCCCCCAAGGAGTCCCAGATTGGAAAGGGTGAAGGCTGTGCTGAGGGGACCCCTGCTCCATGGCACTAGTTTTCTATAATCCTCTCCACTTCTTCATTTGTTCCAGTCATTCCTGGACTTTTTCCATTTCTTTTTTTTTCTTTTTAAAATTTTCTTTTGATTAAGGCATTACATATCTGTCCTTATCTCCCTCATCACCCCCTTACCCCCATTTCCTGCTCATGCCCTCACCCCCCTGGTGTCTGTGTCCATTGGTTAGGCTTATATGTGTGCATACAAGTCCTCTGGTTGATATCTCCCCTTTACCCCCACCCTCCCCTACCTTCCCTCTGAGGTTTGATGATCTGATTGATGCTTCTATGTTTCTGGATCTATTTTTGTTCATCAGTTTATGTTGTTCATTATATTCCACAAGTGAGTGAGATCTTGTGATATTTATCTTTCTCTGACTGACTTATTTCGCTTAGCATAATGCTTTCCAGTTCCATCCATGCTGTTGCAAATGGTAAGAGTTCCTTCTTCTTTTTTTTTTTTTTTTTTTTTTTTTTACAGCACCATAGTATTCCATTGTGTAGGTGTACCACAGTTTTTCAATCCACTCATCTGCTAATGGGCACTTAGGCTATTTCCAAATCTTAGCTATGGTAAATTGTGCTGCTATGAACATAGGGGTGCATAGATTCTTTCTGGTTGGTGTTTCTAGTTTCTTGGGATATATTCCTAAGAGTGGGATTACTGGGTCAAATGGGAGTTACATTTTTAGTTTTTTGAGGAAACTCCATACTGTTCTCCACAGTGGCTGCAGCAGCACAAGAAGATCCCTTCTTATTAGAAGCTATCTTTTATCATACTATCTTCAGCATATGGCTTCCTTTCCTAAGTATATTCTACCCTATTGTTTTATCTGGTACACTCTTCATGCTTTTTAACTTAAAGATGCTTTCTTAAGTCCCCTAGAAACTAGATAAATATTATTTTATGTCCCCAGAGTTATCTTTTATAATATTTATCAACATAACTTAATTTGTTCAGTATATAAATTCCTTTCAAGATTTATTTCCTGTGACAGTTGAGGTAAAATATATAGCACCCCCTCACTCTATTTATTCACATCTTTGCATAAGGGGGGACTTTTGATTGCTTTCAAGTTTGTATTTTCAAGATTTGCAGAATCTCCTCTGCAGACAATGGCTCAAACTTGCAGTCAGCTCTTATGATCAAGATTCATCTTTTCTTGAGAATTACTTGCTAATTCACCCCTGGAACCACATATTTAATAATCTGCACAAATGTATAATAAAATTAAATCTAGATTCTCCAGTGTTATCAGTGGGAAGATGATCTCTACTTTTAAGGGGATTGTGAAAAGTGGTTGGACCTTATAACCCACAAATGGGGAAAGAGATGAATTGACATCTTTTCCATCAGAATCTCTCTCTAAGAGAGACCCATTGCACGATTAAAGCAGATATTAGAGCTGGGGGAACTTAAGTGTTTTTATTCACATAGAATTGTTTTTCATAGCATTTACTCATGAGAAAGCCAAATTTTTCATAAAAGTAAATTCATTCTTTACTCTGCTACAATGATTTAAAACATTAGTGTGTTATTTGTGCATAATCAACTATAAATTGAAGTTCAATATTTAAAAGAACCTAAAAGAAAATCTTTCTCTCTCTTTCCCTCTCCCTCTTTCTCTCCTTGAGTGTGTTTGTAGGTAGGTGATTGGAGTCCTAATATCTTAATCCTATTTCTTTCCCTATTGCAGTCCCTGAAACACATTTGTAGACATATCAAGGAGATAGTTGGCTGTCATGTAGCCTAGTGATGGTTAATTTCAGACCCATTGCATGATTAAAGTAGTTGTTTCTAATGCATCACATCTTTACCCTTTGAGCTTTAAGGTTATACAACCATTGATTAAATTTTAACATGTATT
Source organism: Lasiurus borealis (assembly GCA_004026805.1). Lineage (NCBI taxonomy): Eukaryota > Metazoa > Chordata > Mammalia > Chiroptera > Vespertilionidae > Lasiurus > Lasiurus borealis. The sequence continues at coordinate 5,799 of PVJN01010625.1, read as the reverse complement.
TCATGCAGCTACCTCCATCAATTCAGAATTTTTCCATGAAGAAAAACCTATTCGCCATTTCTGCTTTGTATTAATTCCCTTATTATTCATTAGGGGCCCAGCGCATGACTTCATGCACCTTGAAAGAAACTAAAAAAACTGTGGGTGGAGAGAGGCTATGGTAGGCACAGGGGCAGGTCTCAACCCATCCTCCACACTATCAACCCATTCTCACACAGCGACTCTGGTCCCCTGTCTGCTGGCAACCCCTCTGCCGCTGCTCCCACACACTGAGGGCGGTGGCCCTGCTTACACCTGCTGACAACACAGAGTGATTGGGGCCAGCACCATCAGTGGGTACAAGCAGGTCCAGCGCCATCAGCGGGTGCCAGTGATAGCTGCTGCCCTGATCGCCCCTCAGAAGCAAGGGGAGGTGGAGAAACCCTCAGGGGCAAATGGGCCAACAGCTGCCACTCTGCACCCACAGACGGTGCTGAGTGATTGAACCAGCGCCGGGCACCAGCAGCAGATGCAAGTGGGACTGCAGTGTGTGGGTGGGAGCAAAGAATTTTTCTGTAACCATCAGAGGCTCGTCCCAGTGACAGTGACTGGTGCACCACCTTGGTTTGGTGCCCCCATTCACCTGCTCCACCATCCTGCTGCAGCCAGTGCACTCCATGTTTCACACACAACTCTGGTATGTCAGTGCACATCATAACCACAGGTTGTTCTGTTGTTTGGTTGTTCTGGTTGTTCTCCCTTTTGGTCTATTTGCATATTAGCCTTTTATTATATAGAATTATTTGAAGCACTGGCATACCAGTGTTAAATTACTTGCCAAAAACCATGCTGGAAAGTAATGGAGTTGGAATTAGGAATCTCTCTGTGTCCTTGGTTCTCCTGCAGTAATTCTTCACTCTTAAAGCATTTAGAAAGGTATTTTTCAAATGCTATTGTTTTAGGGAGAGATGTAATTCACTTTGCCAAGTGCAACTTTACAAATATATTTTAAGATATGCATAGATACACAATATATATTTTCAACACTGGTGAATTGAACAGCTCATAGAAAAGAACTCAAAACAATAAAATGGGACATATTATTTTTTCCTATTTCATGTAGAAAATACATCTATTTTAGTACATGTTGTGTAGTAATTTTTAAAGAGATATAAGGACTTCTATAGCTCAGTGTCATTACTAAATGATGATCAAGAAAATACACTAACAAATTATAACAATCTGTTTTGTCCTCATCTGTTAACTTTTCCTCATTTTGAGACTCTTCTCTAGAAATGTGTTGTTCCAGGATCATTTTGCTGAATTTGATTAGAATGACAATAATAAAGAGAAGCATGTGACATTAAGGGCAGAAATAGGAGAGATGTTGGAATTTCAGGGGAACAGTTTGTTTTCGTGAAGGTCTAAACTTAAAAGCATTGGAAGCTTTCATTTATACAAAGTAATTCTAAGCCGAAACAATACATTTAATATTCACTTCCTAAAGGCATTAGCAGAGATAGCTCTCCCTGAACTTTACTTTGGTCTTTAAATGGAATGTCCTGATGTGAATAATCTTGAGAACTTAAACATAATGACAGCTTAATGCTCTGACATTCTATGCTCATTGTCTAATTTTATTTATTTTTCTTTCCCACTGATGCTCAAGCATAATTACAAGCACTCCCTTAACAAGGCATTATTCACAACTTACAATAGACTATTTTGCATTAGGAATTAAAGCCATTCATTCTGGAAAAAAGGGAACTAACATTAATTTTAAAATGACTTCCCAAAAACTCTCATTACATTTAAGAGAAGAATTTTTATAGGGAATATTGGGCAAATTTTTACTTAAAATATCTGTGCAATCACCAGGCTGCAGCTATTTCTTAGTGCATTCAATAATAGACAAGTTTAGTACAAAAAAATTATACAAGGAGTGAAAAGAATAGATTTTGATTATTCACAAGGGAAGAGTACAACATTAATAATTTGATGGATAGCTATTGAAATAATTTTGTTTTGTAAATGGAATACATAAAGAACTCATCAGTAATTCTGAGATGTAGTAATGTGTACAGAAAAGCTAATGCAGTGAATTTTGGCATAAAAACATTTTCTGCAGTGTTATTAAAAAATACACTATACTATTTGGAAAATTATAATGAATAATTTATACAACCAGTGCTCCCTCTTTATTGAGCTTGTCTTAGTAACTGTGTATTTTATATCTCAAATTACCTGGCAATCAAATAAAAAGTGTATGAATTTTATGAATTCCCAATTGCAGTAATGTCTTTCTAAAGCAGTTTTGTAAAATAACCTTTATTATAGAAGTGCCACACAGTTAAATTATCTTAGTGAGGTAATATAAAAAATATTTTTAGAAAAAGGAGAAAATGGCGGTGAAGTAGATGGACGGGTCTGGAGCTTTGTCCCTGGGCAGAGGGAGAGAGAGCAGCTGAGAGTCGCACTGGGAGTGTTTGTTGGCAAGTTAAGAGTCAGTTATCCTCCAGGAGAAGGTGGGGGACTGCTGAACGGGGCTCTCCAGGCCAGGCAGCCCCACTGCCACCGGGATTTTGTCTGCCAGAGCCACCAGCAAAAAGGCGGAGACCACACCATCTTTCAGAGGGAGGTGGATGTTTGCGTCGGTCTGAAGCTGGCAGCTGGGGCACCCATTGAGCACCCTGGGACCCAGGGAACCAGAACTCCACTCTCCAATCGGCTCAGACACGTGGCGGAATCAGAGATACACAGAGCACACAGAAAGATCAGATCTTGCCTGAGATAAGAGGGAGGTGGATGTCTGTGGAGGTCTGAAAGCTGAAGCTGGCAGAGGCACCGACCTAGCAGAGGGGACCCAGATCACAGCTTTCCAGGTGGCGCGGACGTACGGGTAGCAGATTCGGAGATCCACACGGTGCACGGAAACTTTGTGCCTTTCCATCAATGTAAGAGAGAGAACTAAATAACCATACACCCGGAGAAGAAAGACCATGGGCAGAAAAAGAAACAACCCACATAAGACAGAAAGGCAGGTTTCACCAGAAAAGGAAGTAAACGAAAGAAGCAGAAATAAGCCTGCCAGAGAAAGAGTTCAGAGAAATGATCATAAGGTGGATGAAAAGAATGGAAGACAAAATGGACAATCTGAGTAAGATCCAAGAGGAAATGAAGAAGACCCAAGAGGAGAGGAAGAAGCAGCAAGAAGAAATGCAGAAGAATCTAGAGGAGGTGCAGAATAAAGAAGAAGTAATGAAAAATGACATCACTGCTATAAATAACTCAATAGAAAGCATCAAAAGTAGACTTGAAGAAGCAGAGGACCACATCAGTGAGCTAGAAGACACGGTAGGAAAAAATACCCAAGGACAGCAGCTTCTAGAAAAAAAAAGTTAAAAAGCAAGAGGAGAGCCTAAGGAAACTTTGGGATAACATGAAACAAAACAACATCCGCATAATTGGGGTTCCAGAAAGAGTGGAAGCTGAACAAGGATTAGAAAACGTGTTTGAAGAAATAATAACAGAAAATTTCCCCAATATAGGAAAGAATAAACCCACACAAATCCAAGAAGCTCACAGAGTCCCAAGCAAAATGAACCCTAACAAACCCACACCAAGGCACATTGTAATTAAATTGGCAAACACCGACAACAAAGTAAGAATCTTAAAAGCAGTCAGAGAGAAAAAGAAATTTACCTACAAAGGAACCCCCATAAGACTAGCTACTGATTTCTCAACAGAAACTCATCAGGCCAGAAGGGAATGGAATGAAATATAAAAAGTCATGCAAAGGAAGGGTCTGAATCCAAGAACACTGTACCCTGCAAGACTCTCAATCAAAATTGAAGGTGAAATCAAAAGCTTCACAGACAAAAGAGGACTAGGGGAATATATTACCAACAAACAGAGCAATGCAAGAAATGTTAAAGTGTCTGCTGTAATAAAAAGAAAGAGGAAGCAAAGAAGGAACTCAGGGGTAAGGATTAAAAATGGCAACAGATAAGTACTTATCAATAATAACTTTAAATGTAAACGGATTAAATGCTCCAATCAAAAGACAAAGGGTAACCGATTGGATAAGAAAACATGATCCATATATCTGCTATCTGCAAGAAACCCACCTCAGGAAAGGAGATGCACACAGATTAAGTATGAAGGGATGGATGATGGTATTTCAGGCAAATGGAAATGAAAAAAAAAGTTGGGGTTGCAATACTTATATCTGACAAATTAGATGTCAAATTGAAGGACATAATAAGAGATAAAGAAGGCCACTTCATAATACTAAAGGAAACAATCAAACAAGAAGAATTAACTCTGGTAAACATATATGCACCCAACATAGGAGCACCTAAATACATAAAAAAAAACTGTTGGAGGATATTAAGGGAGAGATTGACAGCAATACAGTCATAGTAGGAGACTTTAATACCCCACTGTCACCATTGGACAAATCCTCTAAACTAAATATCAGTAAAGAAACATCAATGCTAAACAACTCACTAGACCAGATGGAATTAATTGATATCTTCAGAACATTTCACCCCAAACACACAGAATATACATTCTTCACCACTGCACATGTGTCATTTTCAAAGGTAGATCATAAGTTGGGTCATAAGAAAAGTCTCTTCAAATTCAAGAAGATACAAAACATTCAAGCATTTTCTCAGACCACAGTGGCATAAAACTGGAAATCAACTATAATAAAAACAATAGAAAGAAATCAAACACCTGGAGACTAAAGAGCATGCTATTAAACATCGACTGGGTAACCAGAGAGATATAGGAAAAAATAAAAAACATCATGGCAACAAATGATAATTAGAACACAACAATACAAAATTTATGGGACATAGTGAAAGCAGTCTTGAGAGGGAAGTTCATAGCCCTACAAGCCTACTGCAAAAAACAGGAAACACTGGTAATAAATTACCTAATCCTACAACTCAAAGAGCTAGAAAGAGAACAACAAGAAAATCCCATTGTACTCAGAAGGAAGGAAATAGTGAAGATCAGAGCAGAGATAAATAACTTGGTGACCAAAGAAACAATTCAAAAGATCAACAAAACAAAGAGCTGGTTTTTTGAAAGGATAAACAAGATTGATGGACCTCTAGCCAGGCTCATCAAGAAGCAAAGAGAGAAGATCCAAATAAACAAAATCAGAAATAAAAGAGGAGAAATAACAACAGACCCTGTGGAAATACAAAGGATTGTTAAAAAATACTGTGAACAACTCTATTCCAACAAATTGAACAACCTGCAAGAAATGGGCATTTTCCTAGAAAAATATAACCTTCCAAAACTCAATGAGGAGGAAACCAAAGATCTCAATAGTCCAATAACTATGGAAAAAAATTGAAGCAGTTATCAAAAAGCTTCCAGCAAACAAAAGCCTGGGACTAGATGGCTACACAGGAGAGTTTTACCAAACATTCAAGGAAGAATTAAAACCTATCCTTCTCAGACTATTCAAAAACATTCAAGAAGAATGAACACTTACAAACACTTTCTATGAAGCCAGCATCACCTTAATACCAAAATCAGATAAAGACAACACAATGAAAGAGAATTATAGGCCAATATCTTTCATGAATATAGATGCCAAGATTCTCAACAAAATTCTAGCAAATCGGATCCAGCAGTACATCAGAAAGATCATACACCATGACCAAGCAGGATTCATCCCAGGAATGCAGGGATGGTACAATATCCGCAAATCAATAAATGTGATACATCACATAAACAAATTGAGAGATAAAAATCACATAGTCATATCAATTGATGCAGAAAAAGCATTTGACAAAATCC
>PVJN01010624.1:5863-56765 GCA_004026805.1 Lasiurus borealis | reverse complement strand
CCCGGGGCTCCGGGCTTGGGGTTCTGGGAAGGATTCTGAGGATAAGGATGGTGCCTTACGTAGCCCCGTATTTGGTACCCACGGAGGAGGAAAATTCTTCAAAGGATGGAGACCTGCAAACGCTTGGACTCACCATTTCACATGAAAGAAATGGCCAAACCTTGAGGCAAGGAGATGCTGTCACTTTAAATTCCACACTAGGCAGGCTCCAGCATTCTGCTGGGAATCTGGAGTCGCCGGATAGTGGGTGACAGAGAAGGGGGGAAGTCAGCAGCGGGCTCCTTATCTGGGGCTTGACCCACTTCATTTGTAATTATAACAGCGTAGCAGCACCTTAGGCTTTTGGGGGAGGATCTGGGCAAGTTTGCATCATAGTTCCACAGGCTCTCAGATTCCTGCAAATTTCATTTGGGGTGAGACTGGGTACTAGGAAAGCAGGTGGATGGGTGCTTCCCCACGACGGATTCATTCTCCCCTTCCCCCCGTCAGGCAGGCTTGGGGAGCCCCAGAGAATCTCTGCTCCCTAAACTGTTCCTCCTCCTGGTTTCCCTGGAGTTAGGAGGACACTGGGAGCAGGCAGAGCGGCAGCATGTGTGTGTGTGTGTGTGTGTGTGTGTGTGTGTGTGTGTGTACTGAGGGAGACCTACCATTTGGGAACAGGTTGTGGGTGGGAACCCGTGGCAGGATATGGCGGTAATTGACTTAAATCGCTGCCCCGCTGTCTGTTTGCACCTCACATCCCTGGCTATAGGCTCCAAAATACCGCCAAGGGCACAGGGGTGGTGGGAAGACTCTCCGGAAGGAAGACAGTTCAGGCTGAGTCTCCCGTTCCTCTTCCCTCCACCTCCCGGGAGGCTCGCTAGGGGAGTCCCTGGGCCACCCTGGCTGGGAGGTCTTGCCGGGCCGGGACGTTGAGGCCAGCCATTGATTGGATTCCTGGCTGCCTCTTAGAGGCTTGCCCTACTCAGCAAAAAATGCTGAGTTTTACTGCTGTTCATGGCTTCCAGATTCGGCAGCTGTTACTTTTCCAAGGTAAGAGGCAGCCGTTCGCAGCCGTTCAGCTCTCGGGAGCCAGGCTAGGAGAGGATAAGGGCTGAGAGGCCAGGACATTGCCTTTCATCTGGCTAGCAAGGGGCCGCTGAAAAGACCTTTAGGGAAAATAAAAGTAGCAATATTCTCGTCTTAAGAATTATACATATGTGTATGTATCTTCTGGGGAGAAATAAAAGCAAACATGTGTTGGCAGGAACCTGCCCCAACGCGTGGGTGCGGGTGCTACCTGCAAGCACTTGCAGACGCACCGCTCTCTGGCCAGAGGCTGACACCTGGAACTGAAGCCTTCACGGGGCTGCAAGGAATCGGTTCCAGAAAACTCGCATCCCACCAGAGAGCTCCCATGTTCATTTTGGGTGGGAGCATGAGGCGGAGGAGGAATATCCCGTGTCAGGAGCTGCTCGTGTGTTCTCTCTTTCAATCCTTAGACAGACCTGGGAGGACTGGTAAGGAACAGACAGGCAGGACGCTGTGGCCCAGAGAGGGAAGGAGAATTCTCCAACGTTCTCGAGGGAGTTGGTGGTATGCGGATCAGGGCCACGCTGCCCAGGGACTGTCTCTTGCCCCTCACCCCTCTCCTGCCACTGTGCTCCCACCCAAGACCATCGCCGTCTTCCCTCATCAAACTTCTCTTTTCCGGGATACATTTCAAAGCTGTTCCTTCTGGAAACATCATCCTGGAGGGTCTATCATTCTCCTCACTAGACACACACACACACACACACACACATACATACATACATACATATACACACACACTCTTTCTCCAATGCCTTCAGAGAATTGCCCGCAGGCAGGGGTCCAGTGCTGGATATGACTGTAGAGCATCCGAACTGTGTCTGAGCTCTTTATTAAGGCATGGTTGCTTTCCATGGAGTCAGGTGTATGTATACCCACTCACTGATGCCAATACTTCAGGCAAATTAATGCCTTTATATTATTGAGAATCTTGCCCTTATGCATATTCGACATCTCCCAGACACAGGGGCCTGAGTGGGCACTGAGGCACTCCTACAAGTGTGCCCACACAGAGCCAGCAACCTTTCCGGCTCGCTGTATTCCCCCACCGGGAATTGCCACCTCCGCACCAAGTCGTGTTCTCCTCTGTAAAGGCATCAGCCAACAGGAAGACTGGGCCCCTTGGTCACACAGGGGAAATATAAAGGCCTATGAAAGATAGGCTTTTGAGAAGTCAGAATCAGGTCCTCACACAAGTAGGTACCCCGACTTCTGAGATGAGTGTTTCAGGGGGTGCGCAGGCAAGCACTGAGCCGGGGAAAATGTGAGGGTTTCGGGACCATCTGCAGTAATGCCTCTTCCACACAGGTTTTTCCGGGGCTGGATGGCACTTTGGTTCCCAGAAGGGGGAGCTGTGACTCCATTTCAGCCAAGGAGAAGCAGCTCAGTGATTCCACCTCAGCTGCTGGGCCCCTGTTGAGTTTAGATGGTCCAGCTGTGGCTGCAATGAATTTATTTGAAGCACTACAGGTGGGGACCTTAAAAACACTCTCCCCCGTTCCGTGCGGAGAAAACGTCTCGGGCTTGCACGAGTTTGTGCTGTTGACCACAAAGTCCTCTGTTTTGTATGGAAAGGTCTTTCTTTGCCCAAGGAGCCTCCAGGTGTGTGGAGACACAGTTTGTGATTTGCATCTTCTAGTTTGTTCCCTCCCAGTCCCTGAGACAAAATCATCAGCACGTATCCCCTGAACAGGCCACTAAGGTTAGACATGTCCTGCCCTTCTCTCCCTGCGTCACACGTGCTAAATCCCAAAGATCGACCAATTGACCAGCGAAACCCTGATAATCATGGTTAAGGACAAGGTAGGGGTCATGGTTAAGGACAAGGTAGGGGTCGTGGGAAAAGGACAAGCCTTCAGAAGTAATTCCCGAAATAATCCCCTCATTGTTTTCCACTCTAATCCTTCTGCTAGGAGCACCTTTATCTTCTTCCCTCCATTTCCCAGAGTCAGCACCTACTTTTCATAATCCCACCCATATTTCAACAACCAGCTCAGACGACCTTTCCTTCAAGAGGTCTTGCTAAAATCTTATTTTGGGATTAATCTCTTTCTCCCCGGTTCTTTCCCAGAATTGTCTCTGAAACTCCATTTTAACTGTGTCTCTGTTTGCTTTGCATTATAGCTCTGTGGGTATATGTCTAGCTTGCCCTCTACCATATGGTCTTCGAAGGAGCATTTTTTTTTAAATCCCCAAGAACTGACACATAATAGTTGCTTTATAAATATTTGCTATTGCTATTTTCAAGTTTCAACAAAAACTAATCTCTCTCTCTCTCTCTCTCTCTCTCTCTCTCTCTCTGCTTCATATTCACTCAAAGCAATGCAATCATGGATTTAAAATTGTGTCACTATGCCTACCACATAGGGATGGCGATGATGATACAGGAGGTAAAATTCTGTCTTGCTTGAAGTGAGCATTACCCTACTGTGTTCTAGGGTCTTTCGTTTTGTTCTCATGATAATCTTTCTACTCACCCAGTGCGGCAGATACAACTCCCTTTTCACAAGAGGACAGTGACCTCATGCTGGCTAGTCCCTGGCCCAAGGTCACATAACCCGCAGAGATAGGGTTGGAGCCTAATTCTTGCTTCAGCATCTCCACTCTTTCCAGTGTACCACTGCCTTAACGGTAACCACTCCGAATGGCAAACAGGATCGGGTTGTTTAATAGATGCTAGCAATAGTGAGGGGCTTATTATTATTACAAGACTCTTTGAAATTGATATTATAGGGGAGTCAGGGAGACATCCGATCGAAGAATCTGTCTTTCCTGGTTTCTCAGTCACCAAACCTTCCTCCTCATTCGAGAAGCAGGAAGCCTTTCTGTAATACCCATAACACATGGACAATTAGTCTCATTTTTAGTACTTTTAACAACAGCAAACCCATTTCCACACAAACGAGCCCTGTGTTATACAGAAAGAGCTTTATTGGAACCTTAACCCCTAAGCCTGCTTCTAAATCTGTGAAGTCGTACGGCACAAATATAACTCTCTCCCAGTAATCCACTCTTCAGATGCTATGGGACCATGATCATACCACCACCGGCATTCCCTTTTAGGTTCCATTCCATAGCCTTGTCTCCTGCAACATCCCATAGGGTCCCTCACCATGCTGGACGTTGTCGTATGGACATTATCCAGTTAATCTCACTTGTAAGAGTTAGAAGCCACACAAGGGGGGAGGGTGACCTGAAACTGAGAGAAGATCACAGAGGGTCATTGATTCATTCATTTATTCCACAAATATTTGTACGGTGCCCACTACTTTTCAATCCATGCTCTGGGTTAATACTGTGAAATAGAACTTTCGGTAATAATGGATACGTACTCAGGGCTGCCCAATATGATAGCCATTAACCACATGTGATTCCTGAGCACTGAAATGTGGCTCTGTTACCGATGAACTGCATCTTTAATCTTATTGACTTAATTTTATTATAATTTAAATAGAACTAGGTGGCTCCTGACTGCTTTTAGTGAACAGCACAGATCCAGGCATTAGAGATATCTCATGGACATGGTCCTATTTTCATGGAGCTCCTAGTCTAGTGGGTGAGGTGGACAATAACTGAGTCAAAAATAGATAAAATAATTTCATATAATAGTAAATGCCCTGCAGATAATAACTGGGGTAATAGGCTAGAAGGGAATGTAAATGGTATAACATTTGGTAGGGTAGCCAGGAAAAAACTTCTCTGAGGGAGTGATGTTGGATCTAAATAGAAGGAACCAGCCGTGTGATTACGTGGGGAAAGGATATGAGAGGTGGAGACAAGAACAGAGATGAAGTCACTGAGTGGGGGCAAGCTGAGGGGTAGTGTGATTGAGCTTTTGTGTCATGAGATAAAAATAAGGAAGGTAGGCAGGGGCCACATCACAAGATGAGGCCTTATACAAGAGGAGGGCGTGAAAAGTCAAGACATTTCCCGCTTGGATTCTCCCCGTTTAGGAGCAGATAGTCTGAGGACTTAGCTGAGCAGGGTTTGGAGGGTGATAGAAGGCCATCATCAAATACTCTCCATGGCTTTCCGCCGTGTCCATATTTCATCAGTCATTTCAATGATCTTTTCTAATCTTCATCTCTGGACCTGCTCTGAATGCTGCTACATGCTTTGGAAATACCTAAGTCGAAGGGGGTGGGGGTGGGGAGAAGCTGGGAGAGAGGAGATGGATAGGAAATGAGGAAGGGAATGAATGCCTGGTGAGAAGGTAATTGAAATGAAATCTGGTGAAAAAGGATGAAAGCGGTTTGGATCAGCAGATATTTCTTGCATATCTTGTCTGGGAAAGGCCTTGAACACAGCGACTTGGGGGTATAGTGATGAATCCTGCTAGGTGCTGGCAATCTAATAGAGGAGATGTGCAAATTTGTAAATAATTGTAACTCACGGTCGACTGGATATTGTTATTTCTGAAGTTCTCCGAGAGTTTGGGGAAGTGGAAGATTAGACAGAGTTACAGAGGTGGGGATGGTGAGGAGGAGGAGGAGAAGGGGGAAAAGAGGGAGGAAAGGGAGGAGGGGGAAAGACAAGACTATAAGAGATCAGAGACTGTATCTTTCCATTTTATATCCATATTCATTCTAAATGTCATGCAATAAGAGAATAGGGACTCAGGGCATCTGATTCTAGTCCTGTCTTCTCCCACTCTTTATCTGGATCCTCTTCTGAACATCACTGCCCCCTTCCTGGACTTGCCTTTTGCAAAACTGAGAAAGACCGAACTATGGCCTATCTCAGGAGAGGGGTTTGCTAAGCTCTTTGGAAATGTTGCATGACCACATGCTCGTAAAAGCAGAGAGAGACACTCGCAACGGCCATGCTCCATCGTAAGAGTTAGATGTCTACTCTTAAAGGAGCCAGTCTGAAAGAAGTCACAGCTCAGGGCACCTACTCTGGCTCAAGACAGGGTGGTCGAGTGGGATGGATGTGCTGCTATGGTAACTCTGACCATCGGAGTGATTGAGTGGTAGCTTGAAAACCAGCGTCCTTCTGGAACACAATAATCTAAAGAGGCTGCCTAGAAATCTGTAGACAGTCCTTGCTACTGAGGGCGCAAAGAAGACAATTAAGACGATAATGAAAAGTGACATTAAGTTCCTTTTTTTTTGTATATGAGGGTGAAGGGGATCTTTGTCTCTCCAAGGAACTATGTTTTAGAAATTGCAGGTGGACTTAAGGAGAAGAGACTAAATAGACCGAGTGTGAGAAAGTTACGAGTGGTAAATTACCCCGCCTGTCTGCTCTCCAGCGGGGGACACACACAGGAAGAGAGAGAGCCTGGTGAGGACTCAGAATATATCATTCTGAACAAATCCCCTTCTCCATGGGCAGAGATCTTTCTCCCGGGAGTGCAGCACTGCCTGCAGCGATGCTGGGACCATCTTGGGAACAGCTAAGAGATTGTCTCCCCCAAGGATGCGGAGGTAGATTCATAAGGCAATTAACAAAGCATCACTTTTGTGTAAACTGCTAAGGTTGAAGCAGCAGGGGTCCAAGTAAATGACCCATCGGAACAGCTAGAACTTTCTGTGAGGGTTAGCCTTTGCTGAGATATCATTTATCTTGCCGTTCAGAGGTCCCGCAGATGAACCGGTGGGAACCTCTTGGGAGAAATCAGGGGTCCTGGGGTGATGTGGAGCAGCTGAATCACTGATCACAAGCGGCTACGGGTGGACAGGGAGCCGGCATCTGGGATGTGATTGCATTTCAAAGGATCCACACCTCCAGGCGGTCAGTTCTCAGTCTCCATTCCAAGGATATGTGGTCCACAAAACGTAGATGGGACTCTGGTGGGCTGTGCAATTCCCAGACACCCCGAAACCCCAAGATACACTGGAAAGAGCCTCAGAGGACTGTGGCACACATCTGCTTTAAGTCCGTTTCAGTTTACAGGTTCGGAGATGAGCTACATTTCTCGTGGAATTTGATGGCTCTAGAGTTTACAGCCACATCAAAGTGGGAGGACCGGCAAAGAGCTTCGGCTGGCACTTATCAACATCTGCACAGGGACCATTAAAACAACAAAACCAGTGTTTGGCATGTTTAGAAACGTAGGGAAGGATTGAAAAATACCCAGCAGGAGGTGGTAATATGGTTTTTCCGCTGGGGCAGATTTTGGGGATACCCTTTGAGATAAAGTGGTTCTCACCAAAGGCCATCGCCAGGCAAGGGAGGGCAGAGCGGGGTCATAAGAATTTTCTTCTGAAAGCGCATCAAGAGGACAGCCGCATTCAAACTCCAGCGAAACCTCACACATGATTCTGAAGCCATTACCCGATCAGCCAGTTTCACCTGCCCTGTCCTCCTGCATTCGTGGCAGTGAGGATTATAGATGTAGGCAGAGCATAGGATGGAATGTGAGGAGGTTCTGGAATCTTCTTCCACAATATTTAGAGATGGCCGAAATGCCACAATTATAAAACCCTTCTTGGGAGTGGCAAACCACCTGCACCTAGCACAGCGGTTCTCAACCTGTGGGTTGCGACCCTTTGGGGGTTGAACAACACTTTCACAGGGGTGGCCTAAGACCATTGGAAAACACAGATACGATTCATAACAGTTGCAAAATTACAGTGATGAAGTAGCAACAAAAATAATTTTATGGTTGGGGGTCACCACAACATGAGGAACTGTATTAAAGGGTCGTGGCATTAGGAAGGTTGAGAACCACTGGCCTAGCATGTCGTACATTCTTTGTGCCCCAGTGCCAGCCCCTCAGAAAGGGCCTCGCCTGATCACCTCCATCTCTATTTTTTTCTCATCTGACTGCCATGTGTTACCTATTTATCTTCTTCCTCAACCTAGACTATCAGTGCCAAGGAGGCAGGGACAAGTCAGTGTTGATCACTGCTATATCTCCAGCTCCTAGAACAGTGTCTGGCACAAAATAAGTGTTCAATAAACAATGTTTGTTTTTCAATGAAAGAACCAAAATCACATTTCAGAAAAGTCTGTGTATGATACACGTTTCCATCAATGCCACACAAGAGTATCTTTCCTTTGCATTCTTGCCAAGACTGAAACCTGACATTAAACAAAAAAGAAGCAAAACAAAAAACCCAAAATGAAAAAACAACAACAACAACAACACAATACACAACCTGTTAATGCTATATGGCACCACATGCTATTTTCCTTTTTTATTACTGGTAAAATTGAGTATTTTGAGGTTTTTAATAGATTTACTTGTAATTTTAGCTAGAAATCTCACCCCCAGATCACATTCTTAGAGCAGATGATCTTATGATCATATCTGCACTCAAGTTCTACTAATAGGGAAGAAAAACTCTGCCACGAACCTTTTCCCTATATCTGTTTTTCTTCTCCTTCCTACCTATTCTTAACTCCATTCAATATTCCTTTCTTTATACATACCTGCGCATGTGTATTTAGAGAAACATCATCATACATTCATATATATATATATAATTTTTTTCCTTTTTCTTGCAATATCTGGCTGTCACGATTCATGCCACCTCCACCTTGCTACTTCATAAGCTGCTTTTAAAATTGCTACTCATGCAGGAGATGGCTTTGGCGATTCCATTCCCAAGAAAAACAAGACCTTAGCTCTTTTGGCCCAGAGTTAGAACAAGGTCCTCGCCTCAGCTGCACTTGACCCTCCACAGCTTAGAGGCACAAATAAACACACCAAGCTAAGGTTTGCTGCCAAGGCACGGCGAAGTTAAATTCCTATTTTAAGAGCCTATGAAGCTGGTAGCTAGAAAGCACCGGGAGAGGGGAAGATAGTCATGGTGTTGGCAGATAAAGGAGAGCAAGGAAAATTCAGGTCTTCGGGAGATTTAAGAAGCCACCCCGCAGTGCCACCATTTATAACCTCCCCTGAAAGGTGTGAGATGGATGCCTTTCTCATTTCGATGCACAGAAGACCGGGATGCAGGGCATGGCCTGAGTGACAGGAGGGCGGAAGATTTGCAACCATGGACCTGACCTAAGACAATATAAAGCCAGCAGCAATCATCAACCTTGATGTTGGGAAGCCACCGAGCTGCTAAGAGCTAGACTGATGCCTCAGAGGGGTGGATGGCAGGAGGGCAGTTCAATGGAAGGACGTGATGTCCGGTGTCTGAGGATACAGGTTAAAGACCTACTGCTATCATTTACTGTATAACTTGGAGCAAATCCTTTCACCCCCGAGCCACACGGTCCTCATCGGGAAAATGGAGAGAATAATTCCGACTTCACAGTGTGACAGTAAAGGGGAGATGACATAAAGCATGTTGAGGCATGCGAGCACTTGGTAAAGTAAATGGTAACCGTGAGGAAGAGGGGAATCATGAGGGCAAGGATGATACACACAGTTCACACAGAGCGAGCAGCAGGCTGTGCTGTCAATTAGCCGCTCTCCCTATGCACTTCCTGAAATCTTGGCTCTTACAGATTAGAGCGCCAATTCCAGAGCTGCAATGATGTAGGCTGCAGAGGGCTAGGGTACGAGAGCCAGCTCAGATACTGTTGGATCTTAAAGAGAACATGGTTTATGTCTAAAAACTAAGAGACAGTTCCACTGGACTCTGAGGAAGATAACTTTCAGCTCCAATGGCTGACGATCCTCTGTCCCTCTCTGGTTGCTGACCCATGGGAATACAGAGAGTAAAGACAGCTGCCTCAGGTATTTTAACATCTTTCTGAGCCTCTTCCTGCTTCTCATCTCTCTCCTGATGACTGGTCTCACGTTGTCATAAAAGGGGACAAGGGGTTGTTAAAAATGACCGAGCAAGCTTCTTTGCAAGGCAGTGCCTCGAACCTGGTCATGATCTTTCCCTCCAAGACATTTCCAGTTGGAGAACATACCTGGGGTCACGGGCAACATTTCACTGAAGGCAACAGAGTGTGATAATCATAAAAAGCAGTAACAGTTAACATTTATGTAATGCTGGTGACCTGCCAGGCATTGTTCGGAGCACCGGTCCTATAGACTCATTAAATCCCCACAATATCCCTTTGAGGAGTTGCCATTGTCACCCTCGTTTTATAGATGAGGAGACTGGCACCGGAACCTCAGGCAATCCGGCCAAGGGCGCAGAGCCCGCCAGCGGCAGAGCTGGCACGCAAACTCCAACTTCCCAGCTTTCAGCCACGCTTTCGGGTCAGATAGAAAGTGTCCGAATCGTGACACATGGAATCACTGTACCGAGCCTTGGTGTCCTCACCTCTGGATTGGGAGATGCACCCTGTGCACAAATTCATTGCTAATATTCAACACGTCATTAAGAGTGGTCGTAGAAGGGCACATTCATACATTAGAGAGAGGGATGACGTCAGAGAACACGTTCTGGAAAACTGGGCAAAAGGCAATACCTCCCTGACAATCTTGCCGCCAGAATGAATGTCACGTATATACAGCATATAGCGACATGGCCTATAGATAGTAAATGTTTATTAGGGCATTTATCGGCACGGACATATATTTGTACAAAATACTATGTAGAGCATAGCTATTTTATAGGATGCGCTTACTATTCAGATGGTAGGTTAGGAGGGAATTCCAGTCTCCCTTTTATGCTTACCTGTATTTCCTAATATCTCTCTAACGAATGTGTGTTACTTGGGTCAGTAACATTTTAAATGGTAGGGTTTGGGGCATTGGTGAGCCGGTGTGAGATCATACGGAGTAGCTGATGCTGAAATTGGAGCCACAGCATGTTGGGGAGCAGGGATGGGGTCTGTGGGTGTGAGTCATGAAGGTAGGTGGAGGAAGGGCATTCCGTGCAGAGAGTGGGAGAGGGTCTAGTTCCCTGCGACTGGAGGGCATGTGAAGGGCTGGGCAATGTAGAGCCTTGGAACTCCTGAGAAGTAATCTGTGTTTAGAAAATGGTCCGTAGCTGTTAGGAAAATGCTTGACTCGATTAGATCTGGAATTAAGGAAGATGAGGAGGTAGGGAAGGGGAAGTCTGGTGGCCTGTTAGCAGGTTATGGTCACGGTTCAAATGGCAGAAGATGTCCTTCCAGACGGGGCAGTGACAAGGGAGTGGATGGACTGGAGAAACACTGATGTGGGAAAAGGGAGGGGAGGGTTTAAGAGTGACTTCCTGCCGAAAAAGGTTTGGCTCAGTGGATAGAGCATTGGCCTGCGGACCGAAGGGTCCCAGGTTCGATTCCGGTCAAGGGCATGTACCTTGGTTTCGAGCACATCCCCAGTAGGGGGTGTGCAAGAGGCAGCTGATCGATGTTTCTGGTTCTCTACCTCTCTCCCTTCCTCTCTGTAAAAAATCAATAAAATATATTTTTAAAAAAATAAAAGAGTTACTTCCTTGGAGGTTATGCAACATCTAGGCCTGCTTTCTCTAAATAGCGCTTCCAAAAACAGCAGGGTCTCAATTAGCTCACCCTGGGCTGTGAAATTCTTTAAAAAATGTGCTCAAAACAAAATTAAGTTTAATTTGCTTTAATTGAAAAATAAACACATGCCACGTACAGCACTCTCCGGAGGAGGAGAAAGAGCTGGGAAGGGAAATGAACAGTTGGGTGTGGTAGGCCTTCCATTACTGGAAATCCTGAGAGGAGAACCGGTGTTGGCTGAAAAGATGAATTCAGAGTTACATGCAGGGGTGGGAGGTGTCGGCCTTTTCTGGGGGCTTCGGTTTTTTGTTTTCTTCATCTTTTGTGAAGTTGTTTGTATTATGATTAAGAGCATGTGGGATAAAGGAAGGAGTGGGTACTGAGCTTGGGGTCAGAGAATTCAGATGACATGCTTTTCCTCTCATTTTAATTGTGTGATCATGGGTAAGTGGTTTTATTCGTTAGCCTCAGGCTACTCATCTGTAAAATGGGGATAATAAATCCAGCCATCATTGGATTCCAATGAGGACTATATAAATATTATCTGTGGAAATCCTGATGTACTATTAAGAGATGATGGAGATAGAGGAGGAGGATGTGTGAGAGAAGAAATGAGAAAAAAAAGTGGAGAAAGTTAGGAAAAGGCACGGAAAAGAAAGAAGAGGACGAGCACTGTGTCTAGTTGCCTCATTCCATTACTCAGTAATTATTGAGCGCCTTTCTAGATTGTGTTGACGCGGAAGATGAAAGAGAAAATGGTTGGGCCTTGCCCCTATGCCACCTATATCCTAGTGAGAGATATTCTCAGTCTCTAGGCCATGGGATGGAATTGAGGAGGAAGATGGTACTAGATCAGGTATTTGGAAAGCCTTGAGATATATTACAGGAGCTCTTATTGGGCATTTTTCTCTCTTTTCACAACCACTCTGTCGTTCCAATTCCTGTGTAGATGCTTTGACCCTGACTTAGGTTCTATCTGTGTCACGGGGAAGAGTTTGAGAAACATATTTGCACCCAGGCGTTGGAATTGCAAGCTCAAGATGTCAGATTCTTAAAATATTGGTCTCTGATAATCATAGTTGCGGAATTTTAAGAACTATCAAAACTTGGAATCAGAGAATCTTAGACTAATAAAAACTCAGAGTTAAAATCTCATAGACTCATAGAATATAATATCCACAGAATATAAAAATTAATCTTAGTACTACCAAAGCTTAACAGTCACAGAATTAAAATAATATGACAGAATCATGAAATTAGAGTGGTTTAGGAGAGAATGGTATTTTATGATTTATCTGGTCCACCCTCCTGCCCAGTTCATAGAAAATACTAGTGTAGCATTAAAAATACAGTCATTCTTGAGCATTTTGATACAGGAAAAAGGTGGCCATAAGGAAAATGTAATGCTTAATAGTATTAATGGGGAATATATTGGCCAGGGGCACTGCTGGTGGAGACAGGTGGAGTTTCTGAATATTGTACAAAAGTGGTTCTCAACCTTTCTAATGCCGCAGCCCTTTAATACAGTTCCTCATATTGTGGGGACCCCCAACCATAAAATTATTTTTGTTGCTACTTCATAACTGTAATTTTGCTACCTTTAATGAATTGTAATGTAAATATCTGTTTTCCCATGGTCTTAGGCGACCCTGCTAGTGGTTCCCAATATCCAATATATGGATATGTATATAGTTCTCAACCACTAGCAGAACCGCCTAAGACCATCAGAAAACACATATATTTATGTTACAATTCATTAATAGTAGCAAAATTACAGTGATGAAGTAGCAACAAAAATAATTTTATGGTTGGGGGTCCCTACAACATGAGGAACTGTATTAAAGGGTCGAGGCATTAGAAAGGTTGAGATCCAATTTTGTACAAGTTCTTGGTGGAATGATTGGAGACTTTACTGACATCTGCAGTCAATACTTTTATTAATAGAAAGCTGAAGCAAGGTAGGAATGAATGACTTTGCTCACTGACCATCCTTGCTGTCATTATTCATGGGGCCAATCTTAGTCATGCTGTCATTTTGGAAAATATTCTTCTAAATATCGGTCTCCTTTCTTTGGGCTGTAAGTTCCAGGAGGTTAGTAGTCATAGATATTTCTACATGGCTCCTGTAAAGTTTCTAGAAGTATTTTGTATGGGGGGGGGGGCATGGTTCGATTTACTGGTGTTCAGTCTTCCTGTCTTTTTCCTCAGAGGTTCCTCCTGCATATAAATGGGCATTATTCGGTCCGCACCCTTGCTGATATTTCCTCTGCAGTATTGGTCTGTTTTGCCAAGACTTAAAAAAAAATTTAATCTGGCACCCATTTGGGGTATAACTGTTGTTCCTTCCACATTCTCTCCCAGGACCTCTGATTGGATGGCATAGTTTGACAAGTATAGGAAGAACCTGGCTTAAAGAAGTGTGTAGGGTGTGTGTAGAGCTCTTTGCTGTATGCCATGGATGCTGTGTGTGTGTTTGTGTATGTGTTTACGTGTGTGTATATGTGCTGCTCCTATACAGTGTGAGTTTGGGTATTTTCCACGTGAGTATGCAATTGCATTTGAATGAATTCATGAATTCCTGTGTGCATTCATATGTGGATAAACTTCTGTGGAAAAGAAAGTGCTCATGAATAGGTACGATATGTAAATGATTCTGTGGCTTTTGGCATACCTTTGTTGAGCATCTACTGTGTTTCCAACAATGAAGTACGTGCTTTCATGGATGCTGCTATATTTGATTTTACAACTCTGAAGTAGTTATTGTAGGCATTGCAGTTTCTACCAGTATTTTGAAGATGGGTCAGCTAAGGCTCTTAGAATTGAAGTGATCAGGGCTGGTATTTGAAATGGAGTCTCTCTCTAAAGACTCTTTGTTTATATGTTTTTGATTTGAGTATGCAGGTGTGTAACTGCAGGGTGTGTGTGTGTGTGTATGTGTGTGTGTGTGTGTGTGTGTGTGCACGCACGCACGCTGATTCTCATGGGGGTAAGCATGCATTTCTTTTTTCCAATGCATTTCTTTGTATGCATGGGTGTGTAAATATGTGGATATGTACATAGTAAATATATACATATCAGCTGAAACCATGCAAAGTAAATTATGTGCTTGGTCTTGGGGGCCAGGGGAGTGTGGACGGAGTGAGCTGTAGGGGAGAGCATCTGAGAGACAGGATTTGTACCCAGGTTTTCAGCCCATGCCCTCCCCCTCCCCAGCATGTTCCCTCATGATTTCCTGTGCTGGGGTTTTCTCAGGCTCCCATCTGAACCTCCATAAATCTCAGGCAGTCTGACACCCCGCCAAGCCACATAAACATTTTGAATTCACGGCACTGACACTCCAAGGGGCTGAAATAGAACTTTGAAATTCTCCTTCACTTTTAATTAAAAAAAGATTTAAGCCAACCCTGGGTTCCCGGTTCTATTTAACTGCGACTGCTTTTAACCGGTGTTGTATTTTTATTGTTGCAAATGTGACGCACCGATCCATCTTCCCTGTAACGCTTCTCCCTTTCGGCTCCATCTGTTGAAGAGAAAACATTTGCAGAAATCTCTCAGCTTCTCTCCAGGGGCTGGAACTTCAGTTGTAGCAAGGAATGCAGTGCAGGAAATGGGGCTGGCCATCAAATGACATCAGGAAATTGGAAAAATCTGCGATATCTTGGTGATTTTCATTTGTTTGCCCAAACGAAAGGTTCTCCCATGTTCAGCGGGTGCCAGTGTGTCCCCCCCGTGTATGCTGGGCACCCCACCTTTAGTTGTTGTCATTTTTTCCATTCTTCTTTTGCAGTGGAATCATCCATCCTGGTCTCATTTTTGTTTGTTCTCTATTCTCAGCTAGATCCTACATAGTTTTTGTGATAAAATATTAGTTCTTTTTAAGGATAGTGTTTGTGATGGAAGGGGAATTGGACTAGGCGTTGGAGGACTAGAATTCAAGTCCTTATTCCGTTTATGTTTGAACCTGGCAAATCACTCAAAATCGAGTGGGCATTTCCTGGGAAAGTCCCGGGGTATTGGGAGAATCAAATGGTTCCCCTAAAACCCAAATGCTCTGCGAAGTGTGAAAGCTGCCCTCATGCTCCCCATACCTACTCCTGCGGTTTCTCTGTTGGTCCGTTTGTTTGTTTGTTTGTCCTTTCGTTTAGTTAGTTTTTTAGGGGAGGTTGCTGGATGAGCACCGTGCGCCAGGTCCTGGTCTGAAGTGGGTGATGCTAGGTAAATGAGGTGAAGTCCGTACCCTCCAGAAGCCCACGTGTATGACAGCATAAGAAGCGTTGGCATGGAGACATGCATGGGCTGTGGTTTCCTCTTCCTGGGAGATCACGGGATTCTTTAATATTCAATTTAAGGGATGACTCTGAACTGGACATTAAAGAAGAAGGGGTTTATTAGGTTTGGTATGGGGACAGGATAGGAGAGCATTCTGGGCAGAGGGATTGGCTCCGGAGAGGGTAACAGAGGGGTAACACAGATTGGGACCTGCCAAAAATGTCTGCAGGGAATCAAGAAGGCAAAGGTGGAGATGCTGGGAAGAGGCGTGGCTAATAATGGGGTAAGGTGACACCCACTACTAGTACCAGTGGGCATTCAGAGGTGGGAGGGAGCCATCAGAGAGGTAATCGAGGAAGTAACCCAAACTGATATTGCGATTTATCATAAGAAATGTGCATTTTGGTCTGCATCCTCCTGTCCAGCACAGAACTTTGAAGCCTCTTGGGATTTGTAAGTGATGAGAGAGATATGTTAATGAGATACTTTGTTATGTTAATGAGATACTTTTCAGAACATGGGTGGGTGCCTTTGCAGGTGAGCCAATCTCTGATGAAGGGGTGGGACTCTGAGCTCCACCCACTGACCTCGGGAAGGGAGAGAGGCTTAGGGTTGAATCACTCACCAGTGGATAATGAGTGCACCAATCATGCCTTTGCCATGGGACATCCGTAAAAACCCCAAAAGGTCAGGGTTCGAAGAGCTTCCAGGCTGACGAACACGAGGAGGTGATGGGTGCACCTGGGGAGGGCGTGGCAGCTCCATGCTCTTTCCTTTCCTCAGACCTTGCTCTGTGAATCTCTTCCTGAGCTCTATGCAGCTCCGGCCGTTCCGGAGTTATATCCTTTAATAATAAACCGATGACCTAGTGAGAAAGCAGGCTTCCTGAGTTCTGTGAGCTGCGCTGGCAAATTCATCAAACCCAGGGAGGGGATCTTGGGAGCCTCTGATCTCTGGCTGGTCAGTCAGAAACGCAGGTGATGGCTCAGGCTGCGAATGGTATCTGAAGTGGTGGGGGAGGGAGGGATATTCTTACTGGGCTGAGCCCTGAACCTACGGGATCTACCGCTATCTCTGGGTAGGTAGTGTCAGAATTGAGTTGAATTGTAAGACATCCAACTGGTGTCTGAGCATTGCTTGTTTTTGGCATAACAGCCTCACCACCACTCCCCTGTCCATCCCACATTGAAATAGGTCTCAGCACACCAAAAAAGGAAAACAATTATAATGAGAGCTGTATTTTTTTAACCAAATATTTCCCTATATTTACGGCAGACACTGTGTTAATGATTTACATTCATCATGTCCTTGAAGGCTCAAAAGAGAAGATGCTGTGGAAGAGATAAGCATGCTGACGAATGTGGGAACCAAGGTTGAAAGAGTTGCCATGACTTGCCAGCATAGACAGGGGGCTCCACTGTTGGAGCCCACACCAGGCCCGTGTGCCTGTAGTGTCCGCTCTTGTTCTCTTTGCTGTGCAAACCGGCATTGCAGGCCTCTCTGGTTTAGCTTGGAAAGGAGCTGCGAAAGAAGGAGAGGCTGAGCAAGTAGTAATTATGGATACTCCTAGGGAAGAGATTTTCTTAGGAGTCTAAAAAGAAGCCACTCTGATCGTGGAATTTTAGGTAAAACTTGCAGCCTTTACAGGGAGACATTTTGGAGTAAAGAGGAGAGTCTAGGTGGGTAACTTCCTGGTGCACCCAGCGCGGGAGATGGGAATTGAGAGGAAGTCAGGTCTTCAGCCTTCTGTGAACTAACATCCTACACAGTGACTGTAGCGGGTTATTACGAGATACCTGACTTTGCTGGATGATGTAATGGAAGCTGCCTTCCTTGGCAATTCAGCCGAGACAGAACCCAAAACTGAAAGGGCCATGAAGCATCCCATACACTTCATTTTTTGACCTCCTGTATTTATATTTTTATAGCATTTTATTTTACATCCTTGAAGGAAGAGCCATAGAATCATATCCTCTGTGGTTTGAAATTACTCTGATAGTTTTAGTCTCTTTCTTGATTTACGAATGCCAGGGTCCCCACCCCTTAGTTCCACCTCGGTCTGTTGCCACCATCTCTGCCCTTTGGACTTCCCTTTTTGTGTGCCTTTTTGTGCTCTTCTCCTTTGGGCAAGACTTGTAGATGGATGGCACTTAAATGCTGGTCTAAAATGTGTCTGCGTGTGAGGAGCAATCTTTGATTTTGAGATTATGCCCTCCCTATTTTATGTTTCTGAGTAAATTATATGTTCTCTTATGAAACACTGGTAATAGTAATTGTAACTTCTGTTTAGTTAAATGACCTTTTCTGGAACAAGAATATGTTGATAACTTCGTGTTGGTCCACAAGAAATTTGCTTTGTAAATTTGACTTGGCTGTGGAGCTTGAAAGACTGATGCTGATGCTGTGGTCACACAGAATAAGTCTGTTTATTCTCCCACATTCAACTCCAGAACACGACTATCATATCTTTGTGTATTTTATCATCTCCTGTCATAACCTTGGCAATGTCTTGCCCATGGTAGGTCATCATTAAATGTGTGATAATATAAGTGAACCTCCAGATAATCAAACATGGGTTATGTTCCGGAATGTTCGATGTAGTGAAACATGCACAGCGGTGTAAATAAATTTCAGTTTGATATGAAGCTTACAGTCAAGACTTCAGAGTTGAGTGAGTTAGTAGTGAAGGGCTCAGACTCTGGAACCAGCCTGCCTGTAAAGTGGGTATAGTAAATGCCTCATAGAGTTGTGGTGAAGATTCCATGGGTTTACTGAGAGAAAGATGTTAGAGCAGCGCCTGATACATAGGAAATGCTTAGTAGGTGGTAAGGGTCATCGGCAATGGTCACGTGATCAGAAATGATGGAGTTGGGAGCCCAGGTTGACTTGGATCCAAAGACCAGGTGCCTGCCCCACAGCCTGATGGTTGAATAAACTTGGAAGTCACCTCACATCAAATTCAGAACTAAAAGTCAGTAAGACTTTCAAGAAAGCCAGTGTGGGTCCGATGGAGAAATTGAAAAGACTCCATGGAGAGGAGTCTTAGAGATTGAGCAAGTATCGCTGTAGAGGAGGCAGTGAGGTGGGTGGTCAACAGCTGAGGTAGCCTGTGGAAAAGATGTAGAGCCACCTAATTCCTCTTTCCAGACATTTCTTTGAAGAAATAGTCAGATTATTGCTTTCTCTCAGGGTGGGAGATATTGCAACTATTGCATCTGATGGGACATTCTTTTTCGCAGCGACACCCCAAAATAGAATTTCCATTCTCCCAGGCATTGACTACCCTGATGAAGACCCTTCTTCTCATGAGGGGGCTGATGAAAAGATGAAATGCACGTTGACAGTGGCATGAAGGGAACTCAAATTGCTCAAGTGTTCTTCAGGGTCTGGAATTAATACCAAGTGCACTTAAGACGGGATCCGTCTGGAAAAGGCCTCTGCGTGACGTGCGTGGAATCAGATGTGTGTTTGTGAATATTCAATAAGACAGAGGTTGTGGCTGCACCCGGCTCTCTGGATTTTGTTTGTTGCCAGAGATTAGGCTGCCATCTGGATAATACCTGCCTCCAAGATGTTGCATGGATTCTTGCTGATTTTCAACAAAGTTGGTCAACAGTTTCTTTTTGTTTATTTTTTGTGCAGAGAGGAAATAAATGCTGGAATATGGCAGTTGGGAGAGGATACTGTGGAGGCAGGAAGTCTAGGCTCTGTTTGCTGTGTGCTTGGGGATCTCGGTAAGCCACAGCAGGGGCTGAGTTAAAATAAAATGAGGCATGAGCAGAGGTTGCTGAAAGGGTAATCTGATTGAGAACCCCTCTTAGGAAAAGAAAGGCATTTGCACAGTTGTATGGGGGCGGTGGCATTTGAGGTTGAATGTGTGGTGAGAAACTGGGAGGTGGGGGTTTGCTCAAAACCTCAGCACTGGGTATGAGGCCAGCATTGTAACCAGAGCATCTTGGAAGTCCATGTGTATGTTCCTACATTCACCCGTTTACACAGCGAGCCTGCGTGGAAAGGCCTGCGTGCTAGAGGCTGTGGTTAAAATGATACCTTCCTGTCTGGAGTTGATAAATATACAGTGGTACCTCGAGATACGAGTTTAATTCGTTCTGTAACCTTGAGGCGTGGGAAACTATGAGATGCTCAAGTCGCTGTAAACTGGTGGGTCGTGTGCAGCCGGCTGATCTGCAGGATTACTTGTATCTCAACTGTTGCTCATATTTCAAAGCAAAAATTGCTCGCTCGACGGCTCGTATCTCAAAAATCTCGTATGTTAGGGCACTCGTATCTCGAGGTACCACTGTATATCATACGCCTACTGTGTGCTAAGTGCTAGTGATAAAAGTGAGCAAGGCAGTATGACTTTTAAGGAGCTTACAGTTCTGAAGAAAGATAAATATTAACCAGATAGAGAATAATATGAGAGTGGTAATATGAATGTGAACATGTGTGTATATCTATTCCACATAATAATAATAACAATAATAATAATAACAGTAATAATGCATATTTATTAAGCATTTGCTATGTGCGAGGCACAGTACTAAAACATTTTGAATGTACCGTCTCAACTAATTTTCCATGCCTCCTACTGTAGGAGGCAGAATACAGTTATCATCCCTATTTTACCAACAAGAAAACGGATTCAGAGACATTAAATATGTTGCCCAAGGGAACCAAAGAATAGCAAAGGAGTGGCAAAGAAACTGAGTCTGCTGACTGCCCTGCCCTTCATCTGTCCTGACTCCTTGGCACATAGTAGGGACTCTGGAGGAAGGGGCACCTTCATGGTCGGGTTCTGAGATGAGGCAGAGGCAGAAAAAAATGCGTAAGCTGGGCACCATGTGTAGTGAGAGCTCCCTCATTAGGAAGACATGTGGGAAGAGCATTTCACGGGGTGGGAACCTTGCAGAGGTCTGAACCATCCCAGACCTTCAAGGAAGAATAATTAGCTCTGATTAGAAGGTTGGGGGCAGCCAGGGAGTCTAAGCAGGAGAGAGACATTCCGATCCCCCCACCCAGCGCCACCGTGGGCAGGTAACAGCATCTCGGGATCACCTCTCAGGGACCCGGGGAGGGAGAGAGAATTCACTGACCCAATTAGGAGCTACCCCGCAGAGAGAGAGATAAAGAACGAGGAGGCAGATCTTAAATGTCGAAAGGTGGCCGTGGAGGTTTAAGAACTCCTTGGAGGGGCAGAGGCGGCTTTCAAACAGGGTGCTGTCAGGGGGAGGACACATTTGGGAAAAGTCAGGTCCTTCACGTCCAATGTCAATGCAGTGAATGTGGGAAACGCACAGGGATGAGCAGGGGGAAAAGGCTGCGCGGTGCCGGGCGGGAGCCGTTGTGAAGTTCAGGGTTTATGACTTGAAGAGCGTGACCCAGATAGCCAGCTTGCTCTTACGGATGTGCCTTTAATCGGATGTTCCTCTACAATTCACCCTTCGCCGGCTCCATGTCTCATTCCCCGGAGGCGGTGCAGAGCAATCTGTTTGCATCTGCACTTTCTGTAGCGGAGGGTCCTTCTCCCGTCACACCTGGTGGCTCACGCCTTGGACACAGCACAACGGCCGAAGGACCATTGTGCTGAATGACCCAGGGGCAGCTCGGTGTGACACTGGTAGTGCATCCTTCCCGAAACCCTGGTGCTCTGTTCGCTGCTTTACAGGCACTAGTTTATGTGATCTGGGCAATGACCCACTGCATTATATTAATCACGATGTCATCCCTTCGTAAACTGAGGCAGAGAGAATAAAGCAACTGGCCAAGGTCACATAGATCAGTGGTTCTCAACCTTCCTAAGGCCGCGACCCTGGCATACAGTTCCTCATGTGGTGGTGACCCCCAACCATGAAATTTTGCTACTGTTATGCATCGTGATGTCAATATCTGCATTTTCCGATGGTCTTAGGCGACCCCTGTGAAAAGGTCGTTCGACCTCCAAAGGGGTCGCGACCCACAGGTTGAGAACCACTGACATAGATGATTACAGGCAAGCCTGGGATTTGAACTGGGGATGTCTCAGGTCCCGAACCACGTGCTTCTTCATCTCTAGGGTGTTGTTTGCTGGATGCCGTATATAGATTTCCCAGCGGGGAGGAGAACAGGGGGCAGTTTGGGGTAGTGCTGTAAAGGTGGTTAAGTTTTAGGAATGGGAATGAAAGGAATCTCAGGCCTTCACAAATACTACCTTTGAGTGAGTTTTTCTCACAATTCGCCAGTCGCCCATAGGTGGAGTCTTACTGGTCTCACGTGTAGAGACCTCCCAGGAGCTGAACATCTTCTCTGTGGGTCTGGCTCCAGGCCGTGATACAAAGGCAAGGGAGATTCCCATTCTGTGCAGATGCCCATGGAGGCTTAGCTGGGTGATGTGATATGACCCCGGTGATTGTGGTAGCTGGCAGGTTGAGGGTTCGAACTAAGGCTGATCTGGCTCCAGAGCCCAGGTTCTTACATGGTATTTTGCGTGTGGTCTTTTGTCTTTGTCTCTGTGTCTTTGTGAATGTTTCTGAAAGGTCAGTTTTCCAGGTGCCACCTTCACTGCCGCTCTTTTTGTCTCAGCTGTACTATTAGCGTTTTTCCTTAAATTAACCCACTTCTTATGGAAATGCTTACATTCACAAAGGAAACTTCCTATCACTGCCACCGTTTCCTTTTGTTAAAATGTCCTTGGCCAAATAGATGGTATAACTGCACATATAAGATGATTAAAACAAAACAGTGCAGTGATATTCTAGTGTAGAGTCTCGCTTCTATCTTCAGCCATATTCTTCCCTGGCCTGTCCAAGTATCTAATCTCTGGGCCTGCTTTCTTTGTGTTGAAAAGGAATACAGTGGTACCTCAAGATACGAGTTTAATTCGTTTTCCCACCTTGAGGAGTGGGAAACTATGAGACGCTTGAGTCTTGGTAAACTGGTGGGTCGTGTGCAGCCAGCCAATCCGGCCCGATTACTCCTATCTCAAATGTTGCTCGTATTTCAAAGCAAAAATCGCTCGCTCGACGGCTTGTATCTCAAAAATCTCATATGTTAGGGCTCTCATATCTCGAGGTGCCACTGTATTTGAAAATGTTAGAGATAAACTAGAGATGTGGTAGCATCAAATTGCACCTTTCTCTTTGCCTTAATCAGGATTGAGAATGAGTTAAAAAGGGATTTTTTTTTTACTACGTGACTTAGTACGTTAATGAATGATCAGGTCTCCTCTTAAAACAACATCTTTCCAGCCAGCATTGACAGCCCAGTTCTATAAAATGCTGGATTGGGGGCTGTAGCATCTTCTCCACCCTCTCATTCTTTCCCTCTACGAGTTTGCTAAGGGTCCTCACAGACTTCGAGACGCGGTTTGCAAGAAGTAGGCTTGATTGGATGATGTGGTGAAAGGTCAGAGTCCAGACTGAGACATAGAAGAAGGGAATAAAAGAGCTGTCGCTGTGCTGTGGCTACCGTGAGACATCCAGAAGGGAGGCATGGATTGGAGTCTCTGGAACACGCATTCGAACCATCATCTCCCTGTTCTCTGCGGCCTTATGATTCGTACCTACCTTCTCTCCCTTGTTCACAGAGACAAATGATATCAGGGATGATACCCATTTGAAAAGCTATGTCTGCCCTGGCCGGTGTGGCTCAGTTGGTTGGGAGTTGACCTGGGAACCAAAGCGTTGCTGGTGCTATTCCTGGTCAGGCCACATGTCCAGGTTTCGGGCTCAATCCCCATGCAGGAGGCAGCTGATCAGTGTCCTGCTCTCACATTGATTTACTCTCTTTCTTTCTCTCTTCCTCTCTCACCCCTTCCCCTCTTTCTCTCCCTCACCCTTTCCCTTCCTCTCTCTCTAAAAATCAATACAGATAATTCTTGGAACGCTATATCTAATAAAGATTTCAACAGTTATGTAGGAGGGATTAACAAGAATCGTGTGTTCTCTGTTCCCATCTTTGGTTGGGCATTTGTTATATAGAATTTCACTTCTGCCAAAACCGGTTTGGCTCAGTGGATAGAGCATCGGCCTGGGACTGAAGGGTCCCAGGTTCGATTCCGGTCAAGGGCATGTACATTGGTTGCGGGCACATCCCCAGTAGGGGGCGTGCAGGAGGCAGCTGATCGATGTCTCTCTCTCATCGATGTTTCTGGCTTTCTATCCCTTTCCCTTTCTCTCTGAAAAATCAATAAAAATATATATATATATATAAAAAGAATTTCACTTCCTCCAACAACTCAATGAAGTAAGTAAGCAAGAGTGAGCATCTCATTTGCCACATCAGGAAGTCCGATATGGGGAGTGTCAGCCAAGTCCCCCAGCTTCTGAGGCCCCCAGAGTCCCAGCTACCTCAGAACCTGTGCTTTCTCTCTGTTGCTGTGAGGTGTTGAAGATTTTCCTGGATTGGGGAAAAGGAAGCTCTTGGATTGGGGACCTGTCCCTGCATCTGGGGGTACGGCACACTGTCACACCTCTCAGCTCAGCCTTCCTTTGTTCACGGGTGGCGGGATGATGTTAATGAGAGCCTACTCATGGATGTGTGCCCCTTGGGGGCCAATTAACTTCACTTTGCTTCAGCTGCCAGGGACTTCAAAACTAAACCCAGATCAGTGATTTCTTCCCAGGGGCCCGGTAGCATCTCTCCCTTCACTCATGTTAACTGTTCTTTGCTCCAGTTTTATTTTTAATTGTCTTGATTTATATCTTATTTAACTTCGTAATATCACTTTAGCCGTGTCTAGGGCATAGATGGTGTATGAATTCTAAATAAATAAGGAAAGGCATGTTAGAGCCATCTCTGGAGAGAACAGCTCGAGGGTCTTCTTCTGGATGGAAAAACTGAGGTTGCTCCCGAGAAGGTGGCTTTGGGAGGTAAATCCTTTCTAGAGGATGAGATACTTGAGGAGGGGCCAAACTTGGCCCACTACCTGTTTTTGCCAATAAAGTTTTATCGAAACACAGCCATGCATATTGTCTACTGATTGTCAATGACTGCTTTTATGTTACAATGGCAGAGCTGAGTAATTGAAACATGAATAGTATGGTCCATAAAACCTAAAATACTTACTATCTGGCCATTTAAAGAATATATTTACTATTCCTGCTCTAGAGGAAAACAAGATTTGTAGAAGCTGCTTTCCAGGTTAAAAACAAAAAAACAAAAAAGGAGCTAAAGTTTTCTTTATCCCTCCCCCTCTATTTAGTGTCTCATTTTTTTTTCTTTCCTCCCTAATTTCTTCTCTCTTACTTTTCTTTCCCTTCCTTTCTTTCTCCTCCTCCTGTTTTGAGTTGAAAGATTCCTTCTAGTTTAGGTTTTTTTAAAATTTTAATTGTTAAAAATATTTATTTATTGATTTTAGAGGAAGAGAGCAAGAGAGAAAGTGAGGCATCCACTTCATTGCTCCTTCCAACCCTACTGGTTGATTACGGTACATCCCTGCATGTGCCCCAATCTGGGATTGAACCTACAACTGCCCAGCTAGAGCAGTCTTTTTTTTTTTTTAATAACTAATTAATTAATTTTATAAAGGTGAAGGGAAAGGGAGCGAGCGAGCGAGAGAAATATCAATGATGAGAGAGAATCGTGAATTGGCTGCCTCCTCCACGCTTCTGCTGGGGAGCGAGCCTGAAACACCAGCATGTGCCCCGGCCAGGAATCAAACCCATGCTCAACCACTGAGCCACACCATCTGGCAGTCTTTCTTATGTTTTGAAGAGGACACTGAACTCTGGAAACTGGAAGTGACGCAGGATCAGGTGACCAGAGAGCATGTACACAAAGGGTCACGCATCTCCCAGTTGTCCCTTCTCCCTGTGTCTCTCACTGTGTCTTACACTGTGTGTACAGACCATGGTTCAGACCTCAGGGGAGACGAGAGGTAAACAAATGTAGGGAAAGCACTGAGCACAGTGTCTGCTATGGAATAAATTATCAGTGAGGCTTAGCTGAGTTCAAGAAAAGCCCATTCTGGCCGAGACTGGTTTGGCTCAGTGGATAGAGCGGTGGCTTGTGGACTGGAAGGTCCTGGGTTCGATTCCAGTTGGGGGCACATCTCCATTGTGGGGCGTGCAGAAGGCGGCTGATCGATGTCTCTCTCTCATCGATGTTTCTGACTTTCTGTCTCTCCCTTCCTCTATGTAAAAAATCAATAAAATATATTTTTTAAAAAAAAGTTCATTCTGATCGCAGAGGCAAAACAAAAACAAAACAAAACAAAAAACTAGACCCACAATCTGAATGGATGTCAGAAACTAGGCACAGTCTTAGAAGTCAGTGTTTTTCAAGATTGGCCTGGAGAGCCCCCTTTACCTCAGTATTCCTCCATGAATCACGGCCACATATGACCCCCTGTAGAAACTGTGGAAGTCAGTGGTGGAAATTGAGTCCCAGAGAGAGGAGTTAACTTGCCCAAGGCCACACCGTCAGGTGGGGGGCAGTCAGGACTAGAACCTAAGTACCCAGCTTTCCAGTCCAACACTTTTCCACTGCGGGATCCTGCTTTGCAACCAGGAACTGATAGTATATGTTTTAAAAGAAAAAGGAGAGTTAAGTCGCTTCCTAGCTCTAGACTTTGAGAAGGGACTGATGAAGACAAGGAAGGCTTCATGGAGGAGCCAGGGCTCACGCGGTACAAACAGGCAGAAAAAACGTTGTGCACCTGCAAAAACGGCAGTGTATTTCCCATAGTGATGGGAAATGGGACTTAATCCTGGTTACAGAGTCCATACTGTTGCATAGGAAGGAAAAGCGTGATTAGGGAATTAGGAGCCATCTAATGAAGGGCGAGGCTTAGGTGTTGAATTAGGACTTGATCCTGTAAGACCAGAATCCCAAACAGAGGCACCTTTTGGCACCTGGATGTGTTATATTTGACCCTCACCTGTCAGGAGGAAAGACTGTTTGTCCGTGCTTGAAAATGGAGCGATTTCATATAAAAATCTAGATTCCCGGCGTCTCCCAGAAATCAGGTGAGTGGCAGCCTGGAGATCTCATTCTGCCATTGGACATGGCCTGCTGTCCGAGACATAAGTGTGCCCCCATCCTCCCCTCATAGGCTCCAGGCCTCTCCGCTCCCTCTTGTTTGTGTCCCAGGCTTTTGAGTTTACATGAAGAAGTGGTGGGAGTGCTAAAACTTCGTCATTATTGATGTGGTGATATCAATGTCAGAGGCTGTTTATTTGCTCATCAAACATTCAGTAAGCATCTATTTCCAGCCGGGCTTTAAAAGGGAAGGGTTCGTTCAGAAGATGAATTAGAAGGCTGGTCCAGAGGTCCAGACGAGAGAGAGAGAGAGAGAGAGAGAGAGAGAGAGAGAGAGAGAGAGAGAGAGAGAGAGAGAGAGAGAGAGAATGAAAATCTGCTTGGGAAGAGAGCCACGGTGATGGGGAAGAGGTTGGGCCCTTTCCCTTCAATCCCCATCGTCTTCCTTTTAAAGCGACATCCGTCCCATCCCATTTGCATAGAATCGGGCACCTGTCCATTTAGCCCCTTCATCCGTTTTTTTTTTTCTTTATATTATACTCCTCTGAGGAGAGGGATCCATCCTCTTTCATTCGCAGATCCTCTCTCCCTCTCTCATTCTCATCTTGTCGAGTGGGTACATCCCGCCTGGCCTTGATTCCGAGCAGTTTAGCCGCTGCATACAGAGTAGATGGCCATCAACCACCGTGGGGGGGGGGGGGGTGCATTCCCAGACCTGCCACGAAGAACCAGGCTGGCAGCATCCGCCTGCTTCAGAGCTGCCTTTCAAATCAATACCGCTGATTTGTTTCCCTCTCCGCATCTGACTGCAGCACTCCCGTCCCCTCTGCTCCCCCGAGCGCTCCCAGCCCACCCTCGCCACCCCCTCTGCAGGGTGTGGTCCCCCAAAGGCCCAAATGTCTCCATCCCTCCCATACTGCTTCGCAGTCTGATTGCTCGCAAAGTAATGAGCTGCTGAATTTGGGGAAGTTGGCTTCACTTGGAAATGGTCCCCATGCTAAAACAAAACATTAACAAAAATAAAGTAAAATAAATCAGTGCCTGCAGGCACAGGAGCGGATGCTAGGGGGAGAGAATACTTGCAGGCGGAGGCTCTGTCTTTACTCTCTTTGTCTACCATTAACTGGCCATGGGGCATTGCATAAGCCTTGGCTTCCTTTTTCCTGTGATAATGCAGCTGGGCTTGGTCCTCCTCAGTGGAGTGTCCCTCATCTCACAGCCAGCCCGATGTAAGGGCAGGAATGTCAGTTACCTCATCCCCTAGTACAGTGCTTCTCAACCTTCCTAAGGCCGCGACCCTTGCATACAGTTCCCCATGTGGTGGTGACCCCTAACCATGAAATTTTGCTACTATTATACATCGTGATGTAAATATCTGCATTTTCCGATAGTCTTAGGTGACCCCTGTGAAAGAGTCATTCGACCCCCAAAGGGGTCTCGACCCACAGGTTGAGAACCGCTGCCCTAGTATGTTACCAGCTTGTGAAACGTGTCTGACAAGTACCTTTTGAATGGGTGAAAGTCACTGGTGTTGGATCCTAGGATGCCATAGAATGCCTGCATCAGAAAGACCCTTCCAGACTATTCAAACTTCACACTGTTTCCTACACGGAGAAACCAAGGTCCGTGGACAGGATAAGCCTTGTCCCAGATCACACAGGACGACTCTCGTGGTATTGCACATTGTCATTGGGCTCAGTCTCAGGCTAACCATTTCCAGGGGCCCTTGTGGGTTTTGCGTTAATGATCTGAGTCTTTGGGGGTGGCGGGGAGGCTGGGCCGGTGACTTCTCTCCTGCTCCTGGGCTGCATCTCTCTGTTGGTTGCTGTCAGGAGAACATGATCATTTATCCGTGTTCTCTGGCAGCACATGTCACCTCCACCCATCACTCAGGCCAACAGACCCTGCTGGGCACCCATGGTGTATCTGGAAGCCATTTTCTGTTCGGAAGTCAGGGGCGATCAGCCAACATTTCAGTAATACAGTGGTACCTTGAGATACGAGTTTAATTCGTTCCGTAACCTTGAGGCCTAGGAAACTATGAGACGCTCGAATTGCGGTAAACTGGTGGGTCATGTGCAGCCGGCCGATCCATGCGATTACTCGTATCTCAAATGTTGCTCATATTTCAGAGCAAAAATCGCTCACTCTACGGCTCGTATCTCAAAAATCTCATATGTTAGGGCACTCGTATCTCGAGGTACCACTGTATTTGCTTTCCTAAGGCTTAGGCAAATCAGATCCATCCACTTCTTCACACTCTCTCTCGTCTGGCATTATTTCCCTATATTCAAGGCAAAGCAAAAGTGAACATGGTTCTCTCTTTCCCTCTCTCTCTCTCCCTCTCTCCTTCCCTCTTTCTTCTTCTCTCTCACAGTGATATGTAAATTTCTTCTTTCTTGTACCAGTATGGAATCATAACCCGAAACAATGTTAAATTTGGAAGAAATCACCAGAGCCCACCATCCTGATTCTAATAAGTACAAAGACCAAGTTTCCCAGACGAGGGGTTATGTTACCCCATCTTGCTTCTGCAGCGGGATTGGCTGGGGACCAGAATTTAGACTCAACCTAGTCCTGCCGAGTAAACCTCATGGCCTCCTCTCCTTGATCCTCCTTAAGCCAATGGCCCGAGAGCTGGGGCCAATCAGGGAGGGGCTGGAGACATGTCTGCAGAATCTCATGCTCAGAACTTCCAGTCTCAGGAACTCCATCCCTTGTCTACGAAGTGAGGGCGGGGTTTCGTCCCTCACACATAGTGTGCGGATCCGATGCAGCCCTTTGTTCCTGATGGTTCTAGATTGCTGGGCCTGCGCCTCTCCTGCTGCCTGCAGTCATTGAAGTCCCATGAATGGGGACTTTCCATTTCTCCATGGGTTTATTCTATAAGGAGCGTGGCAGCAGGTGTGGTATTTGGGGGGCACAGCCCATCTTTCAGGAGCTCGCTCCTTCATCTCCCTGCCTTCTGTGTGCCGGTCTGGTCCCAGCCCAGAACCAGCCCTCCTCTGGGACTGCATTCCAGCCGCCTTGGTCAGGGGCTGCCTCAGCCCGAAACAGACCAGTGGTTTCCTTGAAAGTTTCACAAAAATGGATCCTCTGGGTCAAAGGCTCCTTAATCTGCAGAACACAAGCTGTTTGCCTGACTTGCGGCCTCAGCAGACTTCCTGGGCTTGAAGGGGCTTTGGTATGGAAAAATGGTTTGTGTTTTGAAGATTAAGGGCCCTTTCATCCAAAAGATGCATTTTTTTCCCCCTTATTTCCTCAAGCTCCCAGAGAAACACTGTGTTTCTTTCTGGTTTAAACGCTGCAGCCTCCTTTTGTATGCGGAGATGGATTAGAGTGTGCTGCACACGGGCGGGCTGCGAGGAGAGAAGTCGGTGAACACCAGCGCCCCGGTCTTTCAGGCCCAGCCCTCCTCTCCCAGCCCCAGTCTGGACCAGTCCTCCCTGCAAATGTACCCAGTCACCTGGGAGTGTTTTCAGACTGTAGATTCTGGGCCCTCAGCATCAGAATTTCTGATGACATCTCAAGGAGAAAATGTGTCTTAAAAGCAGAGACTCACCAGCTTCAAGATAACCTGGCTTGGGGACCAGAGTCCCCAGCCCAGGAACTGTCAGTGCCCTGTGGTGGTGAGGAGCTTACATTATGGAAAGACCCAGAACCCAATCACAGCTCCGACTCTGACTACTCGTCATGTGACTTGGGACAAATGACTGACCTTCTCTGACCCTGTTGCCTCAGTACAAAATGGAAACCGTGTGTCTGCTAGCTGCTCTTTCACCACCACTAATTCAGTGGCCTTAAACAGCTGCATCCGTGACCCAGCTCAGGCGTTCGTGGGTCAGCAAAGGGGCCTGCTGGTTTAAGCCAGCCTTGCTGGTCTAGCCTGCACCGTCCTTGCTCCTCAGGTGCAGCAGGGGGCCCTGCCCTAAGCTGGGCTGACTGAGGCACCTTAGCGGGTTGGCCTGTTCCACGTCCTTCATCCTCCTGAAACACCAGTCACATCTTTTTTGTGGTGGAGGCAGAAGCACAGGAAGTGATACAGAGCCATGAAGCTTCTTGAGGCTCAGAACTGGCCCGCCATCACTCCTGCCTCATTCCAAGAGCCCAGGTGACTGACCGTGGGGGGCCTCAGTGAGAGGAATAGGTAATAGCCTTCCCCTCTTTAGTAAGAAGTTCTGGTGAACCTCATGACAAAGTGCCTGGTCGCAGGGAAAGGTGACGATGGGGAAGGGGGCATTAATCTCTCACACCTATTCCATAGGTGGTGGTGAAAGTCAACTGAGATCATCTCTGTAAGTTCCTGACACGGTTCCAGTCATACGCTAAATGTCCTTTAATTGTGTTCCTCATGGTCATGACTATGGAAAGGACTCAAAATGGTGGCTAGAATTATTAATCTAGAGTTTCCAAATCTAGCAACAGAGATAGGAAGACAGGTGCTCAGAGGGGTGGCGAAGCTTTCTCAAAAGTCACACAGATGTGGCAGGTTGAGCCCTTAGGAATCGAGCAGCACAATGATGTTTTATTTGGGATTTCAAGGACAATAGGAAGGACCTTGGTTGGAGCTTATGATGATATCTGACATGCCAGCAGTTGTGAGGCATTTCTTAGAGTTAGACAATGGCCTCACGTGATCCTGCCCGTCTGCCTTCCCTGCCAGGACGTGGGTCTTGGAAGAAGATGTGACCTCAGTGTACCTACTATTCCCCTGGGGCATTGATTTACAATGCAGATGCAGGTACCTTTCTTGCTAGGGATTGCAATTCAGTAGGTCTGGTGAAGGGTCCAGAAGATTAAATATTTATTAAGCATCTCCAGGGATTTGGACCGAAGTGGTCTATGCCCACTTTTTTTTTTTTTTGAACCTTGAGGGAAAGCAGTACTGAATCCCTTGTATCTCTGGTCGAATCTCGTGTTAATAGGACCAGAGATCACCTTTGGCAGCTTTCAGATCTGGGGAGCTTAGAGAGTGTTGGAAAGAGGCAGTGGTGATAGAGGAAGACGGACTTGACCATATACACGTGCTTACCAAGGAATTCTCATGGCAGCGGGAACATCCCACAGGAAGAACCGCGGAAGGGTTCATGAAGTAACATTAGCTGAGCAAATTTTATGTGGCTTTGCACATGTGCGTTGAAAAAAATCACTGTTACCTGTTAGGCCTTCATCTGTTGGTAGCAACAGAGAACCAAACTCGCACTGGATTAAGTTTAAAAAAGCAAAACAAAATAACACACTAGCTGTGCGACCATAAGCAAATTGCCGCATCTTTGTGGACCAGGTTTCCTCTGCCATTAGGTGGGAATAATAAGCAAACCTTTGGAGGCTTATTGTGAGGACTAAGTGAATTACATGTGTTTTATTTAAATAATTCTCTGGTGTTATTTTCTCACCTCTGGAATGAGAGGCTTAAATTCCTGCCATACATACTTGAACAGTGGCTCTGAGATCGGATGGGATCTGGGTCCCTTTGCAGCTTGAAGTCTTGCTGGAATGCAAGGATGGAACGAGGAGTGTCTTGAAAGAGTGTGGGCGCGAGAGGGCACTTACAGTATCCAAAGTGACCATGGTTTTTCTAAAACTGTGACTGCCGACGTAGCACCTGCCTAAATATTCAGAGTGTCCCCTGCCTTCTGCCGTGGGCTCCATGATTGTCACGAACAAGCAGCAGTGGGAGCAATCCGTTTGGCTCATCATTTAAAAAGTGCTGCATAAAAACAGAACAAAACAAATAAAACACGAACTTATTGCACAAAAATATCCAAGCCCCGGGAGCTTCCATCCAAATGCACCCACCAGGAGCCTTTCGGCTGTTTTCTTTAGTGACCTGTTAGAAACATCAAGCCGAGAGTCAGAGCTCTTGATGAGTAAACACTGAAGTTTAGGTTCGGATGGAAAAGTTAAGTGTTTTATTTATTTGCTCGGCTGAATATTAGGACTAGATTAGCCACAGGGAAGAATTTAGAGCCATTGCCTTAACAGAGCACTGTTTATTTATTCAACAATTATATTTTGAGCACTGGTGTAGTGCCAGTTCCTATCTTGGCATCTTAGTGTCTATCTTGGGCATCTCATTGGAACTCTTAGCTCTTCAGTCCGCCTCTGTAGGGAGAGCATCCTTTTCTTACTCATCTCTGTGTCCTGTGCAGCATCTGATTTACTGAATTACTCATAATTGGTGGGTTTGCAAGATTAGGTGCCTTTTGCTCCCACTGGTCCCACTAGCTGAAATGTCTTCTATGACGTCTTTTTTCTCCCTTCAGCTGGAAATCACCACTAGAACCAGGAGAACCCAAGGGAAACCTCAGCACCCCTGAGGCACTTTGAACTGGCTCTGTTTGAATTACTTTCCCACTCACTCATTCCAGCACTTTATTTAGGTCTCCAATAAAACTCAATTTGGCCCGTCCAGTGTGGCTCAGTGGCTGAGCATCGACCCAGGCACTGAGAGTTTGCTGGTTTGATTCCTGGTCTTGGCACATGCCAGGGTTGCAGGCTCAGTCCTCCATAGAGGGTGTGCAGGAGACAGTCTGTAGTTGTTTTTTTCCTCATCAATGTTTCTTTCTGTCTCCCTGCTCTCTCTCCCCTTTTCTTTCTCTAATAATAAAAAAACATAATTTAAAAATTAATTTTTTAAAAAGCATTTTTTAAAAAACCAGTTCAATTTGTTGTGTTGCAATTTGGGGGATAAAGATTTCTCTCCCTTGCCAGCTGATGGCTTCCTAAATCCAGGGATACATTCTTATTTTTCTTTGACTTTCCAAATAGCTGACACTCCAATCCCAGACTCCCTGCTGTTCTTTCAATCAATACTAATTTTCTTTCTCTTTCACATTTTCATTTTCTTTTATATCTGTTCTCTGAGTTTATAAATATGATCCTCTGTACCTAAGAAGGAAAAAAATCCTCCTTGGACTCTTTGCTTCCCTCTCTGGTGGAGGGAAAGGAAGTACTGGCTACCGCCTTTGGGGTATTTTTCTTTGGCAAGTGCTCTGACTCTCTGCTTCCATTTATTCACGTCCCATTCATTACTAATCTCTTTCAATGAATCTTCAGTTCCCATTAAGACATTGAAACGCTGTCAACCACCTCTGGATTCTTAAGTGCAAGAGGCATTTTGAGGTCTTCTCATGTTGTACCACTCTGTAGTTTTTTGGAATTTGAAACCCTTCTCTTAAATGTTTCTCCTCCTCTGGCTTCGTTGATATTATTCTCTCATGGTTCTCTTCCTCTTCCTCTTCCTCTTCTGGTCTTTCCTTACTGTACTTCCTGGGATTCTTTCCCTTTTGATCCTTCCTAAACTTGAGCATCGCTCCAAAGTTGTTTCCGCTACTTAAAAAAAAAAATTATTTTATTGTTTAAAGTATGACATATAGTAGTACATATATCTCCTATGTTTCCCCCCATTGACCTTTCCCCAGCCTTCCTACCCTAACCCCACCTGCAAGACACTGGGGGTGGGAGGGAGGGAAAGTGGGATGAGGGCATGTTTTCGTTTCTGTTGTCTCACATGTATTCACTGGATGTTCTCGTCTATCTGCAGAGATCTAACACCACTAGTTCAATTTGTTTTACAAATCTCTACCTCTACGTTGGCCTCTCCTTTGGTTTGGACTCAAGGAGTCTTCAGTCTCCTGAAAATTCTGACTTAAATGTCCAACAGACACCTCAAACTCAATAGGTCCAAGAGGGAATTCGTCATTGTTTACTCTAAACCTATTCTTTTTTTATTAATGTTTACTAACATGCATGACACCATCATCAGACTGGTCATCAAACCAGATAGAGGAGTCATCATTGACATTTTTCTTTCATTACTCATTCACCCAGGCATCACTCTTGTTAATTTTGCCTCTCCATTTTTTTTTTTTCACGCTGTCAAATATAAGATATCTTGTTCAGGCCATATCTAGCCTAAACTATCATGATATCTCTTTCGTTTTATCCTTGTTCCTCTTAAATTTATCCACTAGCCATACAGTTGGAGTAAATGGAACTCTAAGGTAGAACTCCTCTGTTTAAAAGCCATTAATAGATCTCTGTGATCCCCCGGGGCTCGTCCTGGCTCTAGATTTGTTCAGTTCATTCATTCATTAAGTACTGGTTTAATGCCTACCATATGATTCAGATAAAATCCTGGGCATACATGGGGGAAAAGAGGGAAGAATCAATATCTTTAAAAAAACTACCAGTCATGCATAAATATCTCTCTATATAAAAGCCTAGGCGTCTGAATGACTGGTCAATAGGTCTCTATGATATGCACTGACCACCAAGAGGCAGACACTTAACACGGAAGCTGCCCCCTGGTGGTCAGTGTGTTCCCACAGCCAACTTCCCTCGGCTGGCCAACCTCCCGCAGTCCCTCCCCCAAGGCCTCTCCCCACAGCCGGTCTGCCTGAGCCAGCCAGCAGGGGAGGAGCTGCAGGGGATTGGCCACCAGCTCTCATCAGGACTAGACAAGATGGCCCCAATTGGCTCTCGTTGCTGGCCAGGCCAAGAAACCTGTGCACGAATTTGTGCACTTGGCCTCTAGGATGATTATGAAACAAGTCACCCCATTTAGCTTTTTTGCATTATCTCCTGCCACTCCCTCCCTTAACATTCCACCGCAGTAACTTTGAAATATGTATAGATATTATATTCATACCACACTTTTTCATTATTTCACATGCTTTTGTCTTGGCCTGAAATTCAGGGCCCATATTTTGTCAC
The DNA here is from genome assembly GCA_004026805.1 of Lasiurus borealis. Taxonomy (NCBI): domain Eukaryota; kingdom Metazoa; phylum Chordata; class Mammalia; order Chiroptera; family Vespertilionidae; genus Lasiurus; species Lasiurus borealis. The sequence continues at coordinate 21,440 of PVJN01010624.1, read as the reverse complement.
CTCACAAAATTCTTTATCCTCTAATCCCTCGCCTGGATACCATCTCCAGGAAGCATTCCCAGAGACCCTCGCTGGGGGCTCTGTGCTTCACGGAACACAGTGTATACCCTGTCTTTGTCCTATTATATTATATTTAAATTACCTGTTTCTTTGTCCATCTCCTACTGTGGATTGGGAGAACTAATTAAAATAGTAGGGATTCAACAAATATTTGTTGAATTTTATCAAACTGACCCAGAAAAGACATTCCAAAAATGTTAATTTCACTTTCCTTTTTGAAAGATCTCCTCAAAGACTGGTGATAATTTTGAGGGAAAGCTTAAAAGGCAGTTGCCCTGAATTTAGATCTTTGCATTTCTAAATGTGGCTCAAATGAAATATTTATGAGGAAAAAGATGCTATACATAACTTATAGATGTACTGTTAATTACAAAAATATATAGAGAATATTATCAGAAAAAAAATTATTGATTCTTGTTTCCCACCATTTAAACTTAATTTTGGATCAGGTATCCTTATTATTTGAATGAAACTTAAGACAAGGCCATGATATTTTCAAGTGACATTCAACATTTTTCTATTCACCTCTGTTTCTCACATTCAGTCTTGGTTTAGCAATTAGTGTCCAGTTCAGTATATTATAACAAATCAGATTTTATTTTAAAGTGGAAGCTTCACTATTTCTCCAGATTTTCTGTTTTTCCCCAGTGTATGATTTTGCCCTATCTCCTCAGTCTTGCTAACCTTGATCTTGAGTTCTTCAGGGTCCAGAGTTTCACTGGCAAAGAGGTGGCAAGAGTCTTCCTAGACTAGTACTTTCTGGTCAACTTAGCATCGGTGCTTTGAGAGCCTGGCAGGTGTTGAGGCTAACATTTTTCACATGCAATATATTTTTGGTGGTTTCTAGAGCTTCTCTTTGTCTCTGGGATCTCTTGTGATTCCGTTGTTGAAGGAAAATGCACCCCTTTCCAGCTGCTCAGTGACTGGTCATTGCTGTGTCCTTTGTAAACTATAAGGCAATTTCAGTTCCTTTGGCTGGGGTCCCCTTTCCCTCCAGGTCGGGGTGTAGGGAAACCTCTCCTGGCTTTCTGTTGCATGTGGCCACCTCTGACTTATGGGGGACACATCCTTTTACACATGAGCTAAGCAGTTGCCTCCCAAATGGACAGCTCTCCTCTGCCACCAGGTTTGAGCGGGACCCTCTTTAGCTTTTCCTCCATAGAATTCTTTTATTTTTAGATTTTTCCAGTGTGAGTCAGACACCAATGCACTCTGTTCCCCCAACCCTCATGGGACATTTTTAAAATATATATATTTTTATTGATTTCAGAGAGGACAGGAAGGGAGAGAAAGATGGAAATATCAATATGAGAAAATCATCGATTGGCTGCCTCCTACACACCCTTCTCTGGGAATTGAGTCCACAACTCAGGCATGTGTCCTGTCTGGGAATCAAACCTGGTTCAACCATTGAGGCACACTGGCCGGGCTCCAGGGGACTTTTATCATGTTGACTGTGTGATCTTCTTGAAGGTCATGGTGAAGGGCTTCTACCCTGACTGTGTCCCCAAGTTGTTTGGGGATGGGCAGGAGGACATGCCACATGCTATCTATTCTCACTCAGACTCTATTTGTGATCTTTGCCATCATGTGACGGGAAGGTTGAGAATCTCAGGAAGCTCATTTTAGCTCTCTTTTTTGAGATCCTAAATAGTGGTCACCCACCTCTTTAGAATATGGTGTCTATTGTCTTGGGATTCGACTAAAAGAGTTGCATTTAAAATCTTATTTAATCTTCTCTGAGCCCCATGAGGTGCTCATTCTCCTCTTATTGCCCGCGTTTTACAAATGTGGACACTGAGTGCTCATGGTCCCCTCGCTCTGTAGGTTTGTGTCTCTGGTGAGGAGTCTTATCCGGAGATCCAGTTTCAAAGGTGAAGCCTGGGCGAGGTCATCAGGTTGACCCAGGCTCCAGGGGTAGGCACTGTGAGTGATCTGAGATCCAGTGACTCACCTTAGGGACCCTGAGGGTGGGGAACAGAGGAGGCAGTCCTTCCATCCTTGGCCCAGAATGTGGCCCAAGGCTCGGCAGTGCGTACAGAACCAGCGGAGGAGCTTGTGAGGTTACAGAAGACCCTCCTCTCTCATCTCTCCTGCATGCTCCCTGGATGTAAGTAATTTGCAGTGGCAACAGTTAGAGAATGTGCTCTGTGTCGGATGAGCCTGATTCCCTTCATAACTCTATAGGCTTCTATGTAGCACGGTTCAGCTGAGGGTCCCACGTGCCCTCCATTCTACAGCCCTTGTCAGCTGCTCCACATCCTCTGGGAGACCCTGCAGGAGAGGGCCTGAGTAGCACTGGGAATAGAGCCAGCCTCTCTTTCACAGGCTTTACACCCAGTGGCAGGAGGTTCCCTGTATGTATGTTAGAAAAACACCAGCTCTGACATGCATGGTACATACACTGAGTGGCCAGATTATTATGACCTCTGAACACACAATAATCTGGCCACTCAGTGTATTCCCATGGCTGACTCTAGGATGTGCAGATTGGGAGGAGTGGCCCTTGAAGGTGGAAGTGTTTGTTTCTAATGTGTTTAATGTCTGTCCATTTATTGATTTTGAAGGGAGGAAGCAAGTGTTCAAACAGTTGCAGCAGGGGAGAGTGAATCGGGTCCTCAGAATGTTGATAAAAACATGGAGATGGCCCTTATTGGTTTGGCTCAGTGGATTGAGCGTTGGCCTATGGACTGAAGAAGGGTCCTGGGTTCGATTCTGGTCAAGGGCACATGGCTCCAATAAGGGGCATGCAGGAGGCAGCCTATTGAAGATTCTCTCTCATCATTGATGTTTCTATCTCCGTCTCCCTTTCCCTTCCTCTCTGAAATCAGTAAAAATATATTAAAAAACAAAGAAACCAAAAAATGTGGAGGTGGATGAGTGTCCGTGTCATAAGGCAGATCATAAGACATATCTACCCTGCACTGTCCAGTAAAAGTAGAATACCATCTACATATATAATTTTAAGTTTTAGCAGCCACATTAAAGCAATTAAAAATAAACAGGTGAAATGAATTTTAATCATATTTTTATTTAATCCAATACATCCAAATTAGTAATATTTCAACATGTAACCAGTATAAAATATTAGGGAGATATTTTACATTCTGTTACTCCTACTAAGTCTTTGAAATCTGGAGCCCTGTATTTTAAGCTGACAGCATACCTTGATTTGGAGTAGCCGCATTTCAAGTTCTGAGAGCCACTTTGAGAGCCACAGTGGCTCCCAAACTGGACTGTGCAGACTCCATCCTAGCCCTGCCGTTTGCCAGCTCTGTTGTGTTGGACCAGTTACTTAAACATTCTAAACCCCAGTCTCCCCTCCTCTCATGTATAATATGGAGATCATAATCTCTCATAGTACCGAGAGGAGGTCACATGTGTAAAACAACTAGTGTGGTTCATGGTACATAGTAAATGCTCAGTTAACGTGTGGTCCTTTCCGCAAACTGATTTCCATGGCAACTAAACTGTAAGCCCCTTGCGGAAGATGGACTCTATCTAGAAATAAACCAGTGCTGACCCTCTCTCTCCCTCTCTCTCCCTTCCTCTACTCTATCTTCCCCCTTTCCTCTCCCCTGCAATCAGGCATTTGCACCACTCACACCTTCACTTCCTTTCAGTCTCTCCTGAAAAGCCACTCAACCTGAGAAGCTTTTCCTGAACACCTTGCGTGTAAAGTGGCCCCTCCTCTCAGTCTCTTACCTGTTCTGATTTTCTTTGGAGCACTTCTTACCATCATAGATACAGTTGCTTCTCGTTTGTTTATTTCTCCAAATTCAATAGAAAATAAACTCCCAGAGGGGCCAGGTTGCTCTGTTTACTTTATAATGTCCAGCTAAATATGTTAGTGGGTGAATGAATAAATTTATTGGACATCCCCAAAGCTTTGTCCTCAGCAGGAAGCACTGAATTGAAATACATAGGTCTTGCCTGATGAGAGAGGGGAAGAGAAATAAAGGCTCAGAGGCCTTTATTCTCACTAAAACCTCTACTACCCTGTGTCCTACCCTCTCCTACTCCTAGATTTGCCACTTGCCCTGCTGGAATTTCCTTCTCATTATTTCCTTCTCATTAACATAACCTCACATGCTATGTAAGGCCCTGCTCCAATACCACCTCTTCTCTAGGGTCCTTTTCAGATCTTCTGCTTGAAAACATTATCTCTGGCCTCTCTTCCTCCACTGGATTTTTTGCCTTTTGCTCTAGTGTTTATGACAGCGTGTTTCATATTATAATTTCTCACGGATGAGTGTGACTCCTCACAATATACTGAACCTGTGGGGGGAAGGTCCTGACTTCAGCCAGGGCAGGATGAGGGTGGGATGTAGTTGAAATTGTACAGTCTCTGTGAGGAGAAACCCAGGGGTTAGAATCTTGACTCTAACACTTCAGAGTTGTGGGCTTGGAGATTTTATTCAATGTATTTAAGTCCCAAGGTGCTTGTCTGTGAAATGGGATAGCTGTGGCCACCTCGTGGAGTAAACCTTTGTTAAGGTCTACTCTGTACTGAGTGCTTTAATTACTACCAAGAGGACAGACACAGATGTCAGCACACAGCAGATGACCAGTAGATAGTCACATGACCTTCACGTGATCTCAAATCTCTAGTTCAGTGGCTGCTAATTGGGGCTTGTTTACAGAATGGGAGTCACGGTCTCTATGGTAACACTAGTATGCTAACATGTAGGTAACCAATCTATGGGCCCCACTAGAATGAATGGCTCTTGTTCTTGCCCAATCAAATATCTGCATCCACTGAAATTCACTGTAGAGAAACTTTTGTTTTCATTTTTGATGTTCTGTGGATTGTTGTGTTTTTCTGAGTCACCGGGGATATATATTCTGACTCCTTCCACACAGCACTCTTCTCTACTTGCTCAAGTGTAGATTTTATCGCAGGCCCCAGGGCGGTTCACACACAGCCATCTACAACCACTGCATTGTTGTGGCAACGTGCCAGAATGAAAACCAGGAGCTGAAAGGGGGCCGTCTAGCACAATTGGCCTCTGAGGTCATGATCTGTAAACATTAAAATGTTGGGGTAGAGCAAGGTTTTACTTTTGCACCATTGCCACTCGAGCCCAGCATATATATATATATATATATATATATATATATATATATATATATGTGTGTGTGTGTGTGTGTATGTATGTGTATATATATATTATATATGTATGTATATATATATACACACATACATACATATATACATATACATACATATATAATATATATACACACACATACATATATACATATACATACATATATATATATATTTTTTTTGGTGGGGAGCTGTCCTATGCTTTTGTAGGATGTTCAGCAGCATTAGCCTCTACCCATGGGATGTGAGTGGCAACGCTCAGTCATGACAATCAGAGATGTCCCCAGGGAGACAAAATGACCACCGCTTGAAAAGCACTGGATTAGGTCTTTCAAACTGCAGCTATTTCTAGGCCTGCAGGCTGAGGGCTCGCTCGCTGCTCTCCCATGCCTAGCTTCCTTCCATTGGGGAAAGCTGCAGCGTTCTGAATCGTGTTTCCTTGCAAACACTGTAACAGCCAAGCATCCCCGCCCTGGCTCCCACCCGCACCCACTTACAACAGCAGCCGCGTGGAAGGTTCGTATGGGTGACACGCTGCGATTTCCACGTGTCCTAGCTCCCCCCCGAGATCTCCGAGCAGTCGCCTCCACTGCCGCTTGCCACTCAGGTGGGCCTGGCAGGCAGTTTTGGCAGCTGCAGCTGTTACAGTTCTGCACTCAGCACGCATGGCTTTGTTTGAGCTCCGAACAAAACTTCAGGCCGCAGCTCCTGACAGCCGCTCCTCTGCTCAGGCGCCTCTCTCCTGGCCGCTGACAGCTGGGGCTCCCGGGGCCAAGCGGATTTCGGTGGCTTTTCATAATAAAATGGTGCAATGGGCAAAGGAGGGAAACATCTAATTGAGCAGGAAATTCCCACCCCCTTTTATTTTCTTTGAAAAACTACATTTTTTATTGATTTCCGAAAGGAAAGGAGAGGGGAAGAGAGAAACATCAATAATGAGAGAGAATCATTGATCAGCTGCCTGCTACACACCCCACACTGGGGATTGAGCCTGTAACCTGGGCGTGTACCCTGAATGGGAATTGAACCATGACCTCCTGTTCATAGGTCGATGGTCAACCACTGAGCCACACTGGCTGAGCTTCATCTTTTTTTTTTTTTTCCCTAGCTTGGATTTTCTTCCCATTTCAGTTGGAAGCGTAGACAAATAAGATATCATATCTATTTGTGTGTATACATCATTTTACACTTGGCAAGATGTTTGTGTCCTTGCCGCATTTTTAAAAGGTAGAAATCGAAATCTGAGATCTAGAGAGAGGACGTGACTATCCAAAGTCACACCAGTGGCCATGAGTAGAAAGAGTCTTTTAAAGGTTCTTGCCAGATACAGGCTCACAGTCCAGTGAGCAAGGCAGACACAACCAATTAAGTGTAATGAAAGATAATGAGCACTAACATACAGTTATGTAAAGTGAGCAACTAGAACGGGGAGAAAGGATCAACTACCACTTCTGGAGACAAGTAGAAAAAGGAAATGACCTTTGAGGACCTGACTCAGCTGGCTACCACAGGATGAACAGGACTTGGCTGGGCAGGGGGACAGTATGAGCAAAGACACTCCCAGCAGGAAATGAGTGGACACCATCACTACCAACATTCATTGTCATTATCCTCACCATCACAGAGCACTTGCTACATGCCAGCCACTGGATGGAACACTTTACATAAATTGTGTCATTGCATTTTAACACTAGATGCTATTGGTTTTTTTTTAATATTTATTTTTTATTGATTTTAGATAGGAAGGGAGGGGAAGAGAGAGATAGAAACATCAATGAAGAGGGAGGTGCCTCTTGCACACCCCACACTGGGGATCAAGCCTGAGACTCGGGCATGTGCCCTGACTGGGAATGGACCATGACCTGGTCATGGACCTTCTGGGAATGGACCTCCTGGGAATGGACCTCCTGGTTCAGAGGTTCACACTCAACAGCTGAGCCATGCCAGCCTGCCATTAGGTGCTGTTGTTAAGCATATTTTACAGACTGGGAAACTGAGACTCAGACTTGCCTGAAGTCATGCATTTTATAACTGACGAGACCTGGATTCAAAGCTACCTTTCAGTATGGACTAAAATGAGCTCTTCTAGAATAAGTGGGGTGTGGGATATGGATAGCACAATTATAGGCTAATAAGTAGAATTTTGATGAAGGGATAACAAAATTCATAAATTTCCGCTGAAACCGGTTTGGCTCAGTGGATAGACCATCGGTCTGGGGACTGAAAGTTTCCAGGTTCGATTCCGGTCAAGGGCATGTACATTGGTTGCAGGCACATCCCCAGTAGGGGGCGTGCAGGAGGCAGCTGATGGATGTCTCTCTCTCATCGATGTTTCTGGCTTTCTATCCCTTTCCCTTCTTCTCTGTGAAAAGTCAATAAAATACATTTTTAAAAAATCCATAAATTTCCAAAGGCGAGGTGTGGCCATTTAGTCTCTCTTCTTTCTCTCCTCCCCCACAAGTAGTCTCTTTTAAGCTCCTCCTTCCTAAGCATTTCTCCAACATGGCACCACTGTGCTACTCTACCATCCCCCCAATCAGAGATGGCTAAGGCCCTATCTAGTTTCTGAACATCAGGGAACCTTAAGGTTCAGAATCACCAGCAAGTGAATCTCTTTCACTTTCCTTGGGGTGAGGGAGGCACCCTACAGAGCACTGTAGAAGTGACTCCAATGAGCTCCACAGACTCTTCCCCTGTAGGTATCCCATCCAGAAAGTCATGCTCATAATCCGTCCCGAGATGATGTGCGTTCATGTGATTACATGCAAAGTGCGCATTCAGTGGCTACATGTCTGGGTGAGAGGAGGAGAGGAAAGAATTCTCATTTACTGAGTCCGTGTCCTGAGAGGCAGGTTGTTTGTGAAGATAGTAGGTGGGCCAGACACTCGAGTTCTCTCTCCACGTCCCTGAGACTCAGTCTCTGCATTCACTCAGTTCATACATTCTTTCAACACATAGGCCTTCAAGACTTTCCATGTGCCAAATGCCAAGATATAGGCACTTAAGCTCATCCTATGTTCTGCAGATAAGAAAACTATATTCCTAAGATGTTAAGCAATTTACATGTTGATAGAGCATGCGAGCAGCAAAGCAGGAACGTGATGCTGTGCTCTTAACCTGACACTGTACTGAATTTTGTAAACCTTAGAGCACTGTAAGATAGTATTAAGAAAATGTGTTAATACCATTTTCTCCTTTGTCTTTCTTCTCTCTCTCTCTGTCTCTCTCTCTCCCACCTATCCTCCCTCCCTTTCTCTTCCTTTCTCCACAGGCCTCCACAGAATGGAGCAAGAATGAGAGGAAAAAGGCCGGCAGAAAAGCATGAACTGGAGGTTTGTTGAGCTCCTCTACTTCCTGTTTATATGGGGCCGTATCTCAGTGCAGCCCTCCCACCAGGAACCAGCTGGGACAGACCAACATGTCTCCAAGGAATTTGATTGGCTCATTTCAGACAGGGGGCCTTTCCACCACTCCAGGAGCTACCTATCCTTTGTGGAAAGACACCGTCAAGGATTTACAACTAGATATAAAATATACAGGTAAGATCGGGCCTAAGCTGGTCCTTACTTTTCATTCATAGAAAGCTTCCGGGGTCAGCCATTGGCATGGGCCTTCCTGTAAGGGGGAAGGGAACCCTTCAGCAGGCTGCCAGTGACTTTTTCATTTATTTATTTATTTATTTATTTATTTATTTATTTATTTATTTATTTATTTATTGTTCACTTTGCACAAGAGATGAGCCAATGGCAATGAGAAGAGCAAATAGCTAACATTTATTGAACCTGTACTGTGCTCTGGGCGTGATACGTACTATCTTGTTTAAACCTTATCAGAGATAGGTTCTGTCTGTTTTCTCCACTTTATAGATGAGGTGACTGAGCTTCATCGAGGTGACATAACTTGTGTTAAGTCACATTGGAAATGGCCAAATATTTTAGTCAACCACATCAGGTTTTTGTAGTGTTGTTTGCAAATGCTGCCAATGCATTCAATAACGTACGTACCCAAACGCGTGCACACATTTGGACATAAGCGAGGACACTCAGTGAACCACCTTTTCTTGAGCAGGTGTGAGCTGGTTCTTGGCCTCTTGGAATCCTACTCATACAAAAAGGACTCACCCCACATTCTTTTCTGCTTCACACCATCTCAGGGTCTCCTCATTCCACTTGATCATCCTCTCTTTGGTATTTCTGTACTTTTCTGCACTTACACCTCTTGAGTTTTAAGCCATTTGCAATTAGAGTGCATATTTCTTTCTTACCTAACTGGAAACTCTTTGAGGGCAGGATATATATATATATATATATATATATATATATATATATATATATATAAAATTTTATTTCTAGATGCCCAGAATCACTTTTGTTATGCCTTGTATCTTATGCACATAATAAATGTTAGGAGGTAAATGAATAGAGAATGCAAAAAGTCTCTAAAGGTGTGATTTTTGTTTTAAAGTTCAAGGAAGAAGAAAAAATCCTTAATATTACTGGGCCAGTTAGAATAAAATAGCCAGGAAGAATAGCAAAGACTGTAATCTTGGCCTGCAGCTGGGAAGGCATGGCTTCAGATCTTATATCTTCTATATACTTGATATGAAAATAGGCATGTCTTGTTTGCTCATTTTATGACATTATAGGCTGAAAATCGGTTATTCATGAAATCTCTACCAGTTGCCAATAACTCTGCTTTTATGCTGAATATTCAAATCCTGCCTTGAAAGTGGGCCTATTAATGACCGAGGTCTTGCATTGGTTCCATTCATCCAAGTTCACAGATGAACTTTCCATTAGCCTGAGGAGCTGTAGAGAATCTGAGTTATTGGAGGAAGGTACTCTGGGCATGAGGAAAAGCAGGATCACAAAGGAAAATGAAGAATGCATGTGCATGAAAAGGAAAAGAACACTAGGATGAGAAGCATGATGCATCTTCTTTCAAAAGAGAAGCATATCAGAACCTCAAAAAAAATAAGTACTGATTCAAAAAAATATCATTATTGAATATAAACGATTCCTTAGGAGAATTACTTCTAAATCACCCAAGAACAATAGTTATCTACCTAATTTAAAATTTGGATTCTTAAAATAGTTTCTGGCACAACACAACTATTGCTTTCTGTGGATGTGTATAAAGTAAATATAGGTGTTCTTTGATTACTCAACCAAACGCTTCAATATCTGAAATCTCTGGTATTGGGAAAGATGTTGGCTTAAAATGTTGAATAAGAAGTAGTTAAGCCTCAGTTATTTGTGATTTGTCAGATAATATTAACACCTTGGCTTTATCTGTGGCTTTCTCTTCCACGGGAGCCTCTTGAGGACAGTTTAAAGTTGGAATAACTGGGCTCAGATTTCCATTTGAAAGATGAGGAGGTGATTGACTTGAATAAAAGTATGTAGCTGTGAAAAGTTGGGAACAAAATCTGAGGATAGGTTCATCCATACGAATAAATATGCTAGAACTGAAGGCATGCATTCATTGTTTGCAAATGTTTCTTAGCAACTATGATGTGCCCGACCCTATGCTAGACACTAGGGACAAGTTGGTCATGATTGACAGGCGATGGTCCCAATGGAAGCTCACAAGGGAGCTATCAGGCTTCAGCGGTGATGAATCTGTGTTTGCTGTTGAAATAACTTAGACTTAAACTGGTATCCTCAGTAGAACCACAGCTACCAAATGTTCAATAGCAGCAACCTTTTATGGGAGGTCAATCAATTCTCACACCATCTTCTGTGAGATGAGCAGGTCCTTGGCATTTACACATAGGAAATTCAGGACTTGGGGAAGCGGAATGCATTGCTCTAGCCCGGCAATTTTCAACCTTTTCCATCACGTAAACTAATTACTAAAATCGTACGGCACACCAAAAAAAAATGTATTTTCTTTTGCTGATCTGACAAAAAAAGGGGTATGATTTTGACTCATTCACATTAGACAGCTGTTGTGCTGGGTGCTGTCATTTTTTTTAATTTGACAATCTAAGGGAAAAGAGGTCAGTGCCTCTGACTACATAGTCAGGTATTGCATGTTTTATAAATTCTTGCGGCACACCAGGGTGCCGTGGCACACCTGTTGAAAATTGCTGCTGGAGCCCATCTAGCCGGTGACAGGTGGCACTGGGGACCAAACACAGCCTTTCTGTGACCCACTCCGCTGCATGGCCCCTCCAGCATGAGGTCCAAAATGTGGAGTGTTTCAGAGTCCTGAGAGGCTCTTCCAAATATTTTTTTTTTTCTCACAATCACTTTGTCAACATTTCGGCGGTGGTTTTAGAGATGCTGAGAAGTGAACGGTGGCTAATGAGGTTGGGGGTCAGGACCTCTGGATGTTAATTCCGCTCTACACTAGTGACATCAGGCAAGTTCCCTCCTTTCCCGGATCCCCCCATTCGTACCCATTAAAGGGCAGGTGTGATTCAGGTCCGTGGTTTTCCACCGATGCTCTTTGAAATCCTGAGGGTCAGTAAAGAAGTCATAGGAGCCTGGCTGGCGAGGCTCAGTAGTTAAGCATCAGCCTATGAACCAGAAGGTTCGGCTCCTGGTCAGGCCATTTGCCTGTGGTTGTGGCTTGGTCCTGGTGTGGGGCGTGCGGATGGTTGCCAATCAGATTCTCTCTCATCATTGATGTTAGATTTCTCTTCCTCTCTGAAATCAATAAAAACATATATATATATTTTTAAAAGTCATAGGAGCCAGTGTTGTGTGAGAAGACAGGCAAAGGGCAGGAGGCAGTCAGGCAGGATCCCTGGCCTGCCCCAGCCTCTCTGTGAGAGTTTGCTGCTTCTGCCTCTGTGTCCAGGCTGTGCGCATGCTTTTCTTCGGATCCCGCCGCTGAAACAAAGTGTGCACTTGCCCAACGTGCTGATTCCTAAGCGCCTTGCTGGCTCCAAAACTAAGTCTAAGGTTCTGCCAAGGCCGCATGATTAATTAAATGATGCAGTTCACCCTAGAAGTCGAGCCCCTGGTCATCTAGTTATTTCTTCCTTCCTTATTTAATCCTCAAGTAATTACTAAGCACTGACTACAGGCCCAGTGCTGTTTGGGGGCAGATACAATGATGAGTGAAACAAACATGGTCTCTGATCTCATAGGAGAAACTATATTAATTAAATGCACACGCACACACACTCACATACACATGCACATGCACACACAGTGCTACAAAGAAGAAAGAGTAGGGAAGGCATAACTCAGGGAACAGTAATGCCATCCACATGGATCAGGAACCTGTTATGTGCAAAGGTTTGTTGGATATTCTGTCATGGTCTGCACATGGACATGCAGACAGGGTCCCTGAGACCTCGGTGCCTCTGCAGACCCGGTTCAGACCAGAGCAGAAGCCACTTAGTGCGTGTGCATCAGGTGGTTGTCAATGGCCACTTCCTCCCCACTGCGTGCCGCTTTGTTGAAACACTACAGCCTGGCCCCCGGGGACTCCCTCTGCTTCCTGTGTGCTAACATGCAGTAGCACATTAGAAATTTGACATCCACATCAGGAAAGACAGAATGTGCCCTGTTGCCACATGCTACCGAGCAAGCCCCATGGAGATGCTCTAGACTGCAGGCTCTGGCCAGTTTCCCCCACCCTGAATCCAAACTAGAGCCCCGAGTCACCTAGAAGCTTCCGAGAGACACTGAAGTCTCCTCTCCTCATTTACGTGGGTTAAGGCTATTTCCCTCCTCATCTGTATGCACACAGAGGCCGATTTCAGCTCAGAGTCCTGGTGGAGAGACAGTGCCACTGGCAATGCTGAGAACCTTGCAGATTAAATCCCAGCGGAAGCCCTGTCTCATGTCGCCTCACAAGCTGAGCTGTAATGTGTGCACAAGCAGTGATTTGGGTGCATGAGGCACGTGCTCTGTCACTCACAAGCCTGAGCTGGCACATGGAGGGTGGGCACGTTTTCTGCTGGCTTCTGTCAGGGTGCAGTGGCAGTAACACTGATCTTGGGCTCAGGGAACCAGGCACTGGCCCAGGCCACTCACCTCCCTGATGTCTGATTTTAGGCAAGTAATTGAATATTTTTGTGCCTCTGTTTCCTCATCTGTACAATGGGATTGCTAGTTAAGGTGGTTTTTAGGTCCGTGTCTGAACTTCTATGATTCTGTGAAATATGGCCATTTGAAAACAGAACATGGGGTAGCAGAGAAGACCCTGGACTTGGAGTCTGGAGACCTGGGTTTTGTTTAGGTTGGAGCTGTTTTCTGGCTTTGTCAACCTGGGTAACTTCATTCATTCACCATTTGTCTTTCTTACATCCATTGCTTTAGAACCTAACACAGATCATACGTCGTAAGCTGTGCTATGATTGAAGGTAAAGAGTTGAGCAATAGAAAACACTAAAGTGCACACACAGGCACACACACACACACACACACACACACACACACTGGGGCGTAGATGCCAGAAGCAGCTTCTCTGAGACTCCATTTTCTCATCTATGAGATGAAGATACTGCTAAATGTGTGGCTATGGTGAGAAATGCATTAGTGAATAGGGCTGGGGATGCGTGATGGTTCTATTGCGATAAATGAGATGTGGTCCTTACCCAGAAATCACTCAAGTACGCAGGCTAGAGGCTGGGCACGGGAGAGATGCTGATCACAAGGTAGACAGGTCTCTGCCTGCAGGGGGCTAACAGACAGGTGGTGGTGAGAGAGAAGTCCGTCCCGGCACCCCTCAGGCTGTTTGTGGTTGAACTTGAACCCACCAACCTATGGATTCCAGATGGGATCTAGGTATCACATGGTGCACAAGTTGTATTTCTATTGGTGTGGCTAAAACTAGTCTAAATTAGCACTTCTTAAAGCACGTCACGTGGAACTCTGATGTGATTTTAAAAGATGTTTTTTTGGGGGAAAATGATCCTATAGTCAAATAAACAATAACAGTAATGAGAATGATAAGTTGGTTGTTAAATGGAAAGCCTACCAAGTGCTTAGCATGGACACCGTGTATAAAAATTATTCCAACTGATTGATCCTAACCATAGTCCTGTGCCTTAGGTATTGTTGTCATCCCTATTTACATAAGTTGTCAAGGAAAGGGCTAATTCACAGGCAAGCAGATTCCAGAGTCTGTTGCCTTCCAAGTGACATAAATCTGTTTGTTTGAGAAACAAATAACTTCTGGAATATCATCATAATAAAAGCGTGATATGCAAATCAACCGAATGGCCGGAACGGCCATCCGGACAACCTTCCGGATGAAACCGGGGCTGCGAGGGCCAAGCCCCTTGCAGGAATTTCGTGCTGCAGGCCTCTGGTTTAATAATTTTTTACTACACCTCTTTGCCTGAGCCATGTTTTGTGTGTTTTTTTTTCTGGGAAGGATTGGAGTTTGGAGAGCAGGTTTGAGGAGTCACTGGCACTCCCTGGCATTGGCAGCTCGAAGGCAGCCTCTTTGGATGCCAGCCCATGTCAAACTTCGTGCTTCGGGATTCAGTCAGAGCGCTCTTAAAGGGCCATCGCTGCAGCTTGGGAAGCTGGCGCCTGGCCCGGGAGGCCACCCTCCCTGCTGAGCTTGTCTTTGGAGCACTTGGGACTAAATCTACCTCCTGGTTTACAATGAAAGGAATAGAATCGGTAGCTTCAGTTTTCCTCTCGCTGTCATCGCCTTATCTTTTCTTCCTCTCCCTTTCCATTTCCCACGTTTTTGCACTTTTATTTCTGAGTTAGGCATTCCACCCTGCCGTGTAGGAAATTCAGCAGAGGCCACAATTGGGGAGTGATGGAAGCAAAGAAGTGGCTGCATGTTAAAATCCCCTGCCAAGCTCTGAGACAATACCTGTGCCGGGTCCTTTGTCATATGTTTGGATTCCATGGCTCTAGGACAGACAGGAGAACCTCTGACCTAAGGCAGTGCTTGCCAGTTGGGGGTCATTTCTCTTCCTGGGAGGTGAGGGGTGTTTGGAAATGTCCAGGGCCAGTTTGGGTTATGGCATCTCAGGGGCAGAGGCCGGGGGCCAGGGAGACTGCTGGCACCCTGCAGTGTGCACCAGCCCTCTGCGGCAAACGCTCCTGCTCGCAGTGGCAGTCGGGTAGAGGTTGAGAAACCTTTCTCCAGGAGCAAGTGTTTTGGGACAAAAAGGAAACAGGGTGTTGGGAAGGATTGAGAATAAATGGCGTTTGATTCTGGTCAGGAGTTTGAGTTGGGAGGGTTGAAACATAGGCACCAGCGGATGGCCGGGTTCCCAGAGAGTCTGGCTGCGGGATTGAAGAGGCTGGGGTTTCCCGTGTTTGCAGACACGGCCTCAGTGGGGCTGGCCCAGACATTGAGGAAGGGGAGTCGAGTTTTGCTTCCTGCTGCAGAGAGGGAGCATTTAAGGGAAAGTGGTTTTCCACTTCAGATCGCTACTCCTCCCAGAGATCGGGGTGGGGTGAGGGGGGGGGGGGGGGC